>JBBMOL010003073.1:0-18626 GCA_037954665.1 Laguncularia racemosa | reverse complement strand
ACGCTCATGTGCCACCAATAATATCACCTCAATACAGATTCAAACTAATAGTATGCTACTTGTGTCTTACTTTCAAGGCAAAACACTGTGTCTGTGGCAATTGTCCCATAAAATAATTGAGGCAAGGAACTTGATGCAATCACTATCGGCCTCCGTTGTTCATGTGTATCATGAAGCAAATTTCTTGGCGGAAGGTCTTTCTAAATATGCAACTCAACTGGATCGTATTAGTATTGTGCGTTGGCAAGATCCCCCGGGAAGACTCAGAGGTATCTACCTCTTAGATTTATTTGGGTGTCCATACATAAGAAGTCGATAGCCTCTTTACTCATCTTATTGACAGATTTTGTATACATCTTCCATTGGGGAGAATGCATTTTGTACAGTATTTTTTTAAATACTGCTCTCTGTAAGGACTATTGAAAACAATAAATAAATACAACAACCATCTTGGCTTTTTCTTAAAAAATAAAAAAATAAAAAATAACAGCAACAAAAATAATTTTTTTCTTAAGAAAATATATCGAGATTTTGATGAAGAAATTTTTACATGTATTTGAATAGACTAAAACCTATGTAAAACACAAATTGTGAAAATAAAAATTTGCAAAGTAAAGTTTATAGAGGAAAATGAAAGATCGAAATGTGAACATATGAATTGAACTGATGATTCATATTTATATTTGAAATTGTCGATATAAATTTTTTCCTGTGTATTACTGTGTAAATTTACTATATCACTTTTAAGTTTACAGATATACTTTTATAATAATTTTATAGGTTTGAAAACATATTTTTATAATAATTTTATATATTTGTAGAATTTTTATAGGTTTGGAGTGTTATAAGTTTTATAGGTTTGTAGTAACAGATTTCTAGGGTTAAGAAAAAAAGCCTAAATTTTTTTGGTATCCTTAATGTCGGATACATGATCCGCACCTGCGAAACATATTTTAGTAATATGTTTTACAGATACAATATTTATGTAATTTTTTCAAAAAAAATGTAATATTTAAGTATGTAACCTTATTAAAACCAGCTTTTATTTTTTAATTTTGTTTTGTAAGCTTTTTCCTACATTTCTAAAATGATAATTCTACTTAGATGTTATTTTATATAAATAAATGTAAATCCCTTCAAGGTTTTTACAAATTGAGATAAAAACTATTAAGAGTTTTGAATTTATAAACTTTTAATTTTTGAATTTCATACATTATATATATTTTAATTTATAAAAATATTTAAGGTTGGTTTAAGAGTCCGAAATCAGCTTGTAAACTAGCAGGTCCTTGGAATTGGTAATTTTGCCTCATGACCATGTCTAGTTATTATTCATTAGACAAGACTAAATTTCCCATGGTAATTTTTATTTTTAACGTATATAATGTTCAATTTATTTTATTTTAGGCATATACAATACGATAACATATCTATCTAGTTGTAATAATTTATATGGTATTATAATATAATAATTTTCTTCAAACGGTGCACCCCCATTATAGGTGCCTAAATTAAAATTGTAATTAATTGCATAGTTTAGTTATATGTATAATGACTTATGAATGGAAAACAAAATTCTAAGATAACTTTTGTCTGGAATTTTGAAATTTAAAATATGAAAACAATTGCTGAAATGGTGGAAGTGGATTCCATTTTCAAAGATAGACGATAAAGGCAATTTAATAGAATAAAGTGGGATTACATACTTAAATATTTTCATTTTTTAAAGAATTATGAAAATATTGTACCCATAAAAATTATTACTAAAATAGGTTGCGAAATCATGAATTGTGTATATGCCTTTAGTGATATTAGAAAATTTTACGTTAAAAGCGCAGACCTAGTTTATATTTTCAGTACAACACTAGTTAATTTTTTTTCCTATAAACTTATTGAATCTTATCTTGCAAACTTATAAAGTATATAACACTATAAACCTATAAAGAAACTACAAACCTATAAAATTATTATAAAAATATGTCTGTAAACCTATAAAAGTGATACAATAAATTTATATAGTAATACATAAGAAAAAAATTGCACTGATAGTTTTTAATATAAATACGAATCTTCAGTTCATATTTTCACATTCTATTTTTTAATTTCCTCTATAAACCTCACTCTCTATCACTGTTTGAAAATTTTTGTTTCCATAATTTGTATTTTACGTAGGTTTTACTCTATTTTAATGTGTGTAGAAATATCTTCATCAAGATCTCGATATTTTTTCTAAACAAAAATTTTATTTTTGTTGCCGTTATACTACTTTGGATAAATGCAAAAAAAAAAATGTAAATATATACACTAAATAAATTTTATTAAAATAATAGTTATTATTAATTAACTACTAGTTAGTAATTAAATAGTTGTTAATATATAATTATTTAACATCAGTAAATGAATTATGTATGTATGTTATTATAATGTATTTTTTTACATATAGTCATTAAATTAAGTTATTGTTAATTAGTAGTAATTTGTCGTTAATTAATTGGTATAAATGGGTTATTACATGTGTGTGGACCCTCAAATCTTGTCACCATGAATATGCCCTCTAACTTCTTCTTTTAAGCCCGGAGTCTCCATTTACATTCGTTGTCCCTTTTCAAACAATAAACAAGCCACAATAGTAGGCTGAACTTTACAGCACTAAAGTTGCAATAATTCTTCACATGGTAAGACTTCACTACTTGAATGACATCTACTTTCATCTTAAATCTCATGCCCAAATAGAAGTTGTCACTGCTGCTCGAACTACTATAAAGATTGGTTTGCTTTTGCTTGAAATAAATGTAACCACTATCACTCCCATAATTATAATGCGGAACAAGATCTCTAAGTGGCATGGTTAGTGGTTCAACTTGCTTTGCTCGATATATTAGCTATCTCGAGTAGGTATGTACAATTGGAGACTCTTCTTTTGGCACTTCATTTCCTTTGTTCTTTCTCTCCTCATTTTCCTTATCGAAATTCTCATCGTTACCACTAATCTCCCGCTCAACACTTATTCCACATCAATGTCAGTTGCAGCCTCCACTCCGACATAAATCATGTACGGATTGTGTGTGTCTGATCGTTGTAATACCGGAGTAACTGCTCTATCTATTTCATCTTCATCATTCACTTCCATTCGGGTTGGAATTAAGAGTTGAAATGTCAACAACTTCGACTGCATTTCTCTAATGTCATGTGACAAATGTGGCTAATTGCTTCTATTAAATGTTTGCCTTACTGAGGACCTCCTTGAATTGTTAAAAACTCTGATGAATAATTTTTGTATGTTAAGATTTCCATATGATTCAGCCGTTTCAATAAAATTTTCAGCATTTTTGTCGTATCTGATTGCCATCAATGCATAACATGTATTACCCCATAAAGCATAAGATGCATATGAATTATCTCTAACTCCCATTTCGATTGGATCAACTTCGATGTTGTGACATATTTTGTATAAAAATTTATTGTAGTTGACGTTTTTCTTCATTTTCAACTTTTTTATCGGATATCTATCATACTCCAGCCCCCCAATTATTGGCCACAATATTTCCAAATGCATAGATCATTAACTTCACATAATCAATCATTTTTTCTCTATCCATAGTATATATAAATTATAAGCTTTTAAATAAATATGATAATTTCTATTAACAACATTCTAAAAATTTCAACAACAAAAAATCCATAACATTTCAATTATTAACTTTTTTCCCATTATCGTTAAACGATTTTTTTTGTAAAAGTTTGTTAGAAGTTATTTTTTCATTACCTTTTCCTTACCAAAAATTCTAACTATTTCCGTATCATTTTATAACACTGTAAAAATTATTTCACATTCAAGATATTACAAATTTTCATCGTAATTATTATTTTTTCAATAATATTTATACAAAAAATTCAAAGTAATATTTTCATAATAAAATTTATACAATTTTTTTATCATTTCTCATTTTAATTTTAATTTTAATTGTACTTTTAATTTTCCTCCAATTATCCTTTGATTATTTACAAACAATTTTTTTTCTAAATATTTGTCCAAAATTAATTTTTAATTATATTTTTTCACTAAATTTGAAAAAAAATCCGTATAATACTACAATAATTATTCCATACTTTATATACTTCACATTGTTTATAACAATAAATACTCATTCTAATACAAAGATTAATATTACATGTTATGCATTGTAATATCTATATATATCATATTTAATAAATTATAATATAACAATAACGAGTAATATTTTCTATAAAATATGCAATTCTACTAATATTTTTCTAAAATCTTTCATCAAATACAAATACAAATAAAAAAAAATTTAACGCAAATAAAAAAAATTCAACTTTTCTAAAAAAAAATACCATAATTGATTAACTATTCAAGAACACTTAGTTTTGGAATATTTTGTATAGAATCACTTCTTCTTTTTCCTCTTTTCTATGTGCTGGATCTAGGTGAGTGAGTATTTCTCTATATGTTGTGTGTTTCCCACTCTTATTGTATTTATATTTTTTAGTTTATGTATTATTATTACGTGTTTATAAATCAACAGTAAGTATAGATGGAATAGAAAATTGGATGGTGAGATGTTATACTGAAGACGCAGATGGGGTCCATGCTTTCAACATAAAATTTTCCAGTATCACTAAAAGCGCATACGCAATTCTCGATTTTGCAATCTATTTTAATAATAATTTTTATAGGTGTAACATTTTCATAATTTTTTTAAAATGATAATATTTGATTACGTAACCTGGATAAAATGGCAGGTTAACAGTTAACATTTTAGTGAAGTTTGATAGTTTCTTTTGTCACTAACATGGTATTAGGTAAATATTTTATATATTTCTTTATTATATTAAAAATAAAATATGATGTAATTAATGATATAAAATACCAATATGATGTAGCGACTGAAATAATAATAATAATAATAATAATAATAACAACAACAAAAGTTGTTACTTTATTTTGGGATGTGAAAGGCTCTCAAAATACCTTCAACTTGGCACCATAATACCTAGGTAAAAACCATTTTAATATAACACACATTTATATTTAAAGGCTAAGAGCGCACGCTTATAAATTAGCACCGCTTCCATCTACAACTTTTATCTATATTGAAGCTATTGCTCCTTAGTTATGCATCCAACGTTGATGACTTAATGTAAAGGAATGTAATTTTGAATACATATATAATTTTCATACAAGTAAAAATTTTATATACAAATTCATAAAATTGAAAAAAAAAATAGAACTTGATTCATAGATGTAAACACCCCATTTTTGCCCCTAATGATCAATAATAATCAATCATAATCAATTATCATTTTTTTTCAATTTTTTCTATAATTTGGTAAAAATAGGAAAAATATTCAAAAAAAATAAAATAAATAGGAAAATATATCAGTTTTGGAAAATAATTGCAGAAATGGCAATAAAAGGGATTAAATAATTTTTACAAATTTTTGAAATTTCAAAAAATACAAAAAAAAAATCGCATTGCATATCTGCAAATTGCGAAAATAAAAAAATCGCGAAAGTGGGCTAGCCCTGCTGGTCTGAACCTTTGCATTGCATATCTGCAAATTGCAAAAATAAAAAAATCGCGAAAGTGGGCTAGCCCTGCTGGTCCGAACCTTGGTTTGGTGCGTGCGGGAGTGGGCTCGATCACGGGTTTGAAACGTAGGGGAGGTAGATTCCGCGTTTTGCAATTTTCTTCATCGCTTAGGACACGTGGCAGCAGCTGATTGGCTGGAGCGGACGCACGCGCCGGGCACATGATCATCTTCAACCTTCGTCCGAGATCGCCGGCGAGGAGAAAAAATTGAATTTCGGCCGTTTTGATTCGATTTTTTGCACAAATCCAACAAATCTTCAACTGAAATAGGATAAGCATCATCCAATTGGAATCAAATCACAACAAATCAATGAATTTGCACGAATCGGAGATAGGTTTTAACCGCAAATCCGATTTGCCTCAATTGGTGGAAATCCGAGCTTATCTAACTCGATTTCTTGCACCTATAAATAGAGGATGAAGGGGAGAAGCAGAAGCGCAGATCAAAAGTGAGAAAAAGAGAGAATCGAAGCCTCACCGAAATTCTCCAACCCGCGACCGTCAATCGAGCATGAAACTGCCACCTGGAGGCGATCTTGAAGAAAACCACCGCCACGGTTGAGTTCCCCATCCCTTAAAAGCTCGGAAGCCACCTTTAAACGCCGTAGAAAGCTGTCGAAACGCTGTCAATTAGCACCCCCAACCGCCATGCCCGATCGACCCGACTGGACGCGATCCAATCCGACCCGCGCACTGACTTAGATCTAGGTAAGTCGGATTTTCCGATTTTTATTTATCTATTTGATTTATTTCGAATTTATTTATTTACTTATTTGTTATTTATAATTCAAAAATAAAAAAATGTTGGAATTTAGATTAGTTTTTTTTTAGGATTTAATTTAGGATGAATAATAAAATAAGAATAATAATTATAATAATAAATAATAAAAATGTGGAAAATGTATAAAGAAAAGAAAAAATATTAGAAAAAATAATAATAATAATTTAGATTTTAGAATAAGATAGATAAAAAACCTAGGAGAAAATGTTTCAATAAAAATTATAAAAATTAATAAAAAAATTATGAAAATTAATAAAAGTTAATAAAAATTATAAAAAAATAATAAAAATCAATAAAAACTTATAATATTAGAAATGGGTCGAAAAATAGAAAAATGAAATTTTTATCACTTAGAAAAATCTTTTTCTTAAATAAATCCAAAATTGGTTTTTTCCTAAAATTGTTATTTTTTTCAAAAAATCAAATGATCAAGCTTAGGCTTAGATTTTTTTAGAAAAATACTAAAATGGTAAAAACATAAATCAAAAGAAATTTCATAATTAAAAATCACCATCACATTAAAGTTTTTCAGGAAAAGCGAATTACGGCAAGTTTGATCCTGAATAGCAAGTACGTAGGCACCCATTTGGGGCAACTTTAAAAAGAACAAAAATCATTTTCTCAAAATAGATTATTCAAAAACACAAATAAAAAGACAACAAAAATAAAATAAAAGACATTTCTGATAAGGTTTAGATTTTAGGAGATTAGGGTGGTAACCTTATGGTTTTAATAGATTAGCCTCCGAACTCAAAAACTCTGGTTTTCCCTTTCCTCTTTTCACAAAAATGAAAAAAGGAAATCACGACGACTAGTGATCTAAATTAGGATTAATTTGCTCAATTAGTCCTAATTCAATTTTTCCCAACTACAGTTGGGTGGCGACTCCAAAACAAAATGAAATTCCTAACTCAAGTCGAGGGTCTACATTAAATGAGCATAAGGTCTAGTATAGATCGGATTAGGAATGGGAAATAAAAAATTAGACTCGACAGGATGGCAACTCCACTAGGGATCCTCTCTAGTAGGCTAGCCACCTGAATCTCCTCAAATCACTTTTTCAATGAATGTCTTTGATTGTTATACTACTGCTAACCTTTCAGGGATTTAACTAGATTTAGGGTCAGTTATTTATTTTTTATGTTGAGTCTGCATGCATATGATTGTGTGAGTAGATACGGTCAAACCTGAGCCGTCTTAGGACCCTAAGACGGGGGGCCATTGTGTAGGTTTCGGGCGAAGTGATATGATCACCGTTCGGGACCGATTAGGCTACCCCACCCAATGCTTCGATATGGCCTGAGATCCATTTCTCCGAGAATGTGGGAGGCCATAGAGTTTGGGAACCTGTTAAAACCTACCTATTTGCATACATAACATCATGGGCTGACAATAGATTGATGATGGAATATTTTTATTCTGTTCACGGAGTTCGGATACATTTCCTTGTAATGCTATCATTGTAAAATAGTTCCAGCTGTAATTAGAAATTTCTGTTGTAATAGATGGCTAGTTCCATAGTTAACCGCATCCTCCGTAAAGAAATCCGAGTATGCAAACCTCTAGACCCAAAATTGGTGCTGGACCACTACAACCCAAAAGAGCAAGCCTTCATTTAGCAGAAAATAGGGCTCATCCTCTCACTGATGAAGATGGAGATGAACTTACCCTTAGTACGGGCCATGCTCCATCTATGGGAAATGGAGCCCGCGACTTTCTTCATTGGGCCACGCAAGATCACTCCCACTCAAGACCCAAGCCAAAGTTAGGGAATTGGAAGCTGTCATCAATGGAAAACCGGCGCCTACGCAGCAGAAGACCAAGAAAGCTAGGAAATAGATTATTATTATACTCTTTCGTTTTTTTTCAAGTATCGAACTTCAAAGTTTCCAATATTAATAAAGTTTCAGTATTATGTCATCAATCAATTATTGGCCCCTTTATTTCAGCATCCGTGTGACACATGCATCACATTTTCATACATACATACTAAAAAGAAAAAATGCGCGCCAGGTATCAAAAATAGCTCCCAAACAACCGAATCCTCCTAGAAGCCCAATCTGCACTCGTTCAAGAACCAAAATGGCAAACAGTGGCAACAATAGCAACAACCGCAATAAGACCAGCACTAACTACATTCCTACAGCCCAAGAAGAGGCACAAGCCAGAGGTGTTAGAGGCAGGAGGAAAGAGAAGCCAAGTAACACCCAGATGCGCATTCCACCCCTCCAACAATCATTCAAACAAGCAATTACCATTCAAGAGCCAAGGATAAGCGAAGATGACGTCAGCAATGGGAGCCCAACCCCTCGCACGTCCAAACAGCATCCAGCTCTCAATAATTGGTTTTGTTATCCTATTGATAACTCTAGGTCAACTCAAGGATAGGGAACAATTGTTAAATAATTTTTATTGAGACTTCTTTATAATTCAATAAATTACAGTTTGTCTTACTTATATATATCTGCTTTCATTTTACTTCACCCATATCTCTCTAGTAGGCTAGCCACCTGAATCTCCTCAAATCACTTTTTCAATGAATGTCTTTGATTGTTATACTACTGCTAAACTTTCAGGGATTTAACTAGATTTAGGGTCAGTTATTTATTTTTTATGTTGAGTCTGCATGCATATGATTGTGTGAGTAGATACGGTCAAACCTGAGCCGTCTTAGGACCCTAAGACGGGGGGCCATTGTGTAGGTTTCGGGCGAAGTGATATGATCACCGTTCGGGACCGATTAGGCTACCCCACCCAATGCTTCGATATGGCCTGAGATCCATTTCTCCGAGAATGTGGGAGGCCATAGAGTTTGGGAACCTGTTAAAACCTACCTATTTGCATACATAACATCATGGGCTGACAATAGATTGATGATGGAATATTTTTATTCTGTTCACGGAGTTCGGATACATTTCCTTGTAATGCTATCATTGTAAAATAGTTCCAGTTGTAATTAGAAATTTCTGTTGTAATAGATGGCTAGTTCCATAGTTAACCGCATCCTCCGTAAAGAAATCCGAGTATGCAAACCTCTAGACCCAAAATTGGTGCTGGACCACTACAACCTAAAAGAGCAAGCCTTCATTTAGCAGAAAATAGGGCTCATCCTCTCACTGATGAAGATGGAGATGAACTTACCCTTAGTACGGGCCATGCTCCATCTATGGGAAATGGAGCCCGCGACTTTCTTCATTGGGCCACGCAAGATCACTCCCACTCAAGACCCAAGCCAGAGTTAGGGAATTGGAAGCTGTCATCAATGGAAAACCGGCGCCTACGCAGCAGAAGACCAAGAAAGCTAGGAAATAGATTATTATTATACTCTTTCGTTTTTTTTCAAGTATCGAACTTCAAAGTTTCCAATATTAATAAAGTTTCAGTATTATGTCATCAATCAATTATTGGCCCCTTTATTTCAGCATCCGTGTGACACATGCATCACATTTTCATACATACATACTAAAAAGAAAAAATGCGCGCCAGGTATCAAAAATAGCTCCCAAACAACCGAATCCTCCTAGAAGCCCAATCTGCACTCGTTCAAGAACCAAAATGGCAAACAGTGGCAACAATAGCAACAACCGCAATAAGACCAGCACTAACTACATTCCTACAGCCCAAGAAGAGGCACAAGCCAGAGGTGTTAGAGGCAGGAGGAAAGAGAAGCCAAGTAACACCCAGATGCGCATTCCACCCCTCCAACAATCATTCAAACAAGCAATTACCATTCAAGAGCCAAGGATAAGCGAAGATGGCGTCAGCAATGGGAGCCCAACCCCTCGCACGTCCAGACAGCATCCAGCTCTCAATATTGGTTTTGTTATCCTATTGATAACTCTAGGTCAACTCAAGTATAGGGAACAATTGTTAAATAATTTTTATTGAGACTTCTTTATAATTCAATAAATTACAGTTTGTCTTACTTATATATATCTGCTTTCATTTTACTTCACCCATATCTCCTAACATCGAACATCAGGGACATTTTGCACAGGTAAAAAATAAAAACGCTGATATCGTTTCCAACGCTGCTGGGTCGGCTGTTGGAGGCGATGTCCTTGACCACGAAATAATAAAAGAAAATTGGCAAAAACATGAACAAAGCGGAATTTCAATCGATGAGCCGGTGGAAACAGTAAATCTAGGAAGCATTGAGAAACCTAAAAACCTCAAGATCGGGACCAGTTTAAGTGTCGAGCAAAAACGTGAGATGACTGAGCTGTTAACTGAATATGCAGATGTGTTCGCCTGGTCATATGGTGACATGCTAGGACTAGACCAATCAATAGTGGTTCATAAGCTTCCCACAAGGGAAGATGTCAAACCTAAAAAACAGAAATTGAGAAGATTTAGGCCTGACATCTTACTAAAGATTAAAGAGGAAGTCAAGAAACTGCTAGAAGTAGGGTTCATTGAAGTGTTCGATTACCCAAAATGGATAGCGAATATAGTCCCCGGTATGAAAAAGAATGGAAAAGTACGCATATGCGTAGACTTCCGGGACTTAAACCAAGCTACGCCAAAGGATAACTTCCTCCTACCTCACATTAATGTTCTAGTGGACAACACTACAAGAAACCATCTTTTCTCATTTATGGATGGTTTCTTAGGATATAATCAAATAAAAACGGCTGAAGAAGATAAAACCAAAATGACTTTCATCACAACATGGGGGACTTTCTGTTACAAAGTCATGCCCTTCAGCCTGAAAAACGCCGGGGCAATGTACCAGAGAGCCATGGTCGCGATACTTCATGACATGATGCATCGAGAAGTCGAAGTATACGTTGACGATATGATAGCCAAGTCTAAAGAAGAAGAAAGCCATACAGATATCTTGAGAAAGTTGTTTAAGCGACTAAGAAAGTTCCAGCTCAAGTTAAATCCGGAGAAGTGCACTTTCGGGGTCACAACGGGCAAGTTATTAGGGTTCGTCATAAGCCGGGAAGGCATTAAAATCGACCCTGACAAAGTAAAATCTATATTAGAGCTACCTTCCTCACGCACTGTCAAAGAAGTAAGAGGTTTGCTAGGAAGGTTAAATTACATAGCTCGTTTTATCTCACAGCTCACAGATAAGTGCCGGCCACTATTCCGTCTGTTGAAAAAGAATGCCGCAGTAGAATGGGACGACGAATGTGAAGAAGCATTCAAGACAATCAAAGACTATCTCATAAAGCCTCCAATCTTGATAGTCCCAAAGCAAGGGAAGCCCTTATTCTTATACCTCATGATACTCACTAAGTCCATGGGATGTGTGCTAGGGCAGAAAGATGAAGAGGGAAGAGAGCGTTCCATATATTACTTAAGTAAGAAATTCACAGACGGGGAATAGAGGTATTCAGAAGTAGAGAAGACTTGTTGTGCTCTGATTTGGGTCATGCATTGATTGAGGCAATACACCATTTACTATCATATTAAGCTGCTGACAAGACATGATCCTCTAAAGTACTTGGCAGAGACGCCCGTTTTGATAGGGAAAATCTTTAAATGGAAAATGCTCTTATCAGAGTTTGATATCACATAAATAAATCAAAACTCGATAAAAGGGCAATCTTTAGTCGACCAATTAGTAGAACACCCAATTGAAGGAAATTCCCAACAGCCACAAGTTCAATTCCCTGATGAAAATATATTAGCAATGGAAAGTACATCAATAGAAGATTATGGGATAGATGGGAACTCTAAGTGGAAAATGTTCTTCGACGGAGCTGCCAATGTATTCAGTTGTGAGATCGGGGCAGTGTTGATATCCCTAGACGGCACACAATTCCCTTCAGCGACAAGGCTCACATTTCCATATACCAATAATATTGCGGAATATGAGGCATGCATCCTCGACCACAAAATGGCTTGCCATATGAAAATCCGCAAACTAAAAGTGTACGGAGATTCATCACTTATCATATTACAGACAAGAGGGGAATACAAGACTAAAGACCCCAAACTGGTACCATACCATCAACATTTCGAGGCAATCACTTTCACATACATCCCAAGAACTTAGAATTAGTTTGCAGATGCACTCGCCACACTAGCATTTATGATTCAGATAACAGGGGAGCCAAAGTCCAACCGTTGAAAATAGACATCGAAAATCGGCCCGCCTACTGTTTAGTAATTGAAAAAGCACAAGATGACAAGCCCTGGTATCACGACATCAAAACTTTTCTCCAAGAAAGCAAATACCCTGAAATGGCTAGTAAGAATGACTAAAGAACACTCAGAAGATTAGCAAGTCATTTCTTATTAAGTGAGTTTGTGCTTTACAAAAGATCGTCTGATACCACCTTGCTAAGATGTGTGGATAAAAATGAAGCATGTGAACTGATGAAGGAAGTACATGAAGGAGTATGTGGACCTCATATGAACGGTTACATGTTGGCCCGAAAAATCATGAGGTTAGGTTACTATTGGTTAACCGCAGAATCAGATTGCATAAAATATGTCAAGCACTGTCATTTGTGTTAAGTGTACGCAAACCGGATAAATGCTCCGCCCAACGAGTTGCACTTGTTGTCAACACCATGGCCTTTTTCCATGTGGGGAGTCGACATAATCGGCCCAATCACTCCGATAGCATCTAATGGCCACAAGTTCATATTGGTAGCAATTGATTATTTCACCAAGTGGGTAGAAGCTTCATCATATGCCAATGTCACCAAAGGGGTAATAGTCTGTTTCTTGAAAAGGGACATAATAGCTCGATATGGAGTTCCTGAGTCCATCATCACCGACAACGGTACCAATCTTAACAACAATCGATGATAGGTTTATGTCAACAATTCCACATAAACCATAGAAATTCAACTCCCTACCGACCTCAAATGAACGGGACAATAGAAGCAACCAACAAGAATATAAAAAAGATCAGCGAAAAAATGACAACTACTTACAAAGATTGGCACGAGATGTTACCGTTTGCCCTTATGGCTTATAGGACCTCAATTAGAACATCTACTGGAGCTACCACATATTCATTGGTATATGGTACTGAGGCAGTGCTACCAGTAGAGGTCGAAATACCATCATTCAGAATTTTGTCAGAGACTCAGTTAACTAAATCATATTGGGTGAAGAAGAGACTTGATCAACTGAATTTGATTGATGAAAAAAGACTCACTGCATTATGTCACAGCCAGTGTTATCAATAAAGGATGGCCCGAGCATTTAACAAGAAAATGAGGCCTCGATGCTTCAAAGAAGGGGATCTGGTACTAAAGAAAGTTCTCCCGAATGTTCAAGATTCCAGAGGGAAATTTACCCCAAACTATGAGGGTCCATATGTGGTAAAGAAGGTATTGTCAGGAGGTGCTCTGATATTGACTCAAATGGATGGTCCAGAATTGAGAGACCCCATTAATGCAGATGCTGTTAAGATGTACTATCCTTAGGTAAGGGAATTGAAATTTTGCCAATGTTTATGAAAGTCAATATTCAATACAAATTTCGTTGAGTCCAGTTTTCATTTTTTTTACAAGCAAAGTTAATGTCTCTGGATAGTCGATAATTCCAACCAATTCTCATTACAACAAACATTCCCAAACACATTACCCATCACTTCACCAATAAACGATAAACATTGAAATGATAATGAATCTCAATAAATTTTGTAATATAATTCTACCTACTTTTGAGCATTAAAACCTGGTGCATTAATAGGATAACACTACCGTCAAAAGAGCCATGAGCACAAGAAAGGAAGCACATCAAGATCTTCAGCCCTATGTTAAAGCAAGAGTAAGCGGAGCAGGAGCAAACCAGCACGAAGGTTCGGTTGTTTGGTTGCTATCCACGATAAATTGGCAAACATATTAAAATAAATAACTATCATCCACATATTATGAAAATATCAAATCATTTAACCCAGTCAGTAGAAACATGTTCAAAAGCATAAGATTAGCCAGCCCACAATAAGGCACTTGTCTAAACATCACCTTAAAAATGTCAACCCACATTGGGGCACTTCCCTAAACATCCTCTCGTAGGGTCAGCACATTATGGCATATTTCGAGACATGTATTCCCACCATAAGGTTAGTCAGCCCACATTGGGGCACTTCCCTAAACATCCTCTCGTAGGGTCAGCACATTGGGGCACCTTTCGAGACATGTATTCCTACCATAGGTTAGTCAGCCCACATTGGGGTACTTCCCTAAACATTCTCTCTTAGGGTTGGCCCATAAGGGCACTTTTTGAGACGTTTCTCTCCGTAGGTTAGTCAGCCCATAATGGGGCACTTCCCTAAATATCTCTTCTTAAGGTCAGCCTGTAGGGGTACCTTTTGAAACATTTCTTCCCTAGGATTGCGAGTCTAAAAAGACGCTTCCCACCATAGGTTAGTCAGCCCACAATGGGGCACTTTCCTAAACATCTCTTCCCAAGGTCAGCTTGTAGGGGTACCTTTCGAAACATTTCTTCCCCAGGGTCATAAGTCTAAGAAGACACTTCCCACCATAGGTTAGTCAACTCACAATGGGCACTTTCCTAAACACCCCTTCAAAAACGTCAGCCCATAGGGGCACCTTTTGAGGCATGTCCTCTCGCTATAGGTTAGTTAACCCATGAAGGGGCACTTTCCTAAACACCCTTTCTTGAAGTTAGCTCATAGGAGCACTTTCGAATCTATCAATTAGTCAGCTCATAGGAGCACTTTTCCAAATTTGTCGATAACCGATTAGTCAGCTCATAAGGGCACTCTTCGACGGTATTTATCTTCAAACAATCGCTAGTCTAGTCAAACACTTCTGTTGACAGGTAGCCAACTCATAAGAGCGCTTCCTAAGACAATCTTTTCTTCAAGGTTACTAGTCCGATAGGACGCTTCCTATCATCAGCTATTCCATTTACATTAACATCCTCCTAAACAATTCTTAAGATGTTTCCTATCGCCAATTAGTCAGCCCATAGAGCACTTTTTGGGAGGATACATTATCCTAGATTGTTAAGTTGTTTAAGACCATTTCCTAAGCAATACCAACCATCACAAAATACTCGTGGGATTATTAGCTCATGGAGCATTTTCCTACTAGAGACCCAATTTCAGATAACCAGCCAAACCAAGGCGTTATCCATTCAATCAAGAGGCCAAAAATGGCGTCTTTTTTGTCTTTGTAGTTAAGTTTTGCAAACTTTACTACAAAGAGGGCAGTTGTAAACACCCCATTTTTTGCCCCTAATGATCAATAATAATCAACCATAATCAATTACCATTGTTTTCAATTTTTTCTATAATTTGGTAAAAAATAGGAAAAATATTAAAATAAATAGGAAAATATATCAATTTTGGAAAATAATTGTAGAAATGGCAATAAAAGGGATTAAATAATTTTTACAAATTTTTGAAATTTCAAAAAATACAAAAAAAAAATCACATTGCATATATGCAAATTGCGAAAATAAAAAAATCGCGAAAGTAGGCTAGCCCTGCAGGTCTGAACATTGGTCTGGTGCACGCAGGAGTGGGCTCGATCACGGGTTCGAAACGCGGGGGAGGCAAATTCCGCGTTTTGCAATTTTCTTCATCGCTTGGGATACATGGTAGCAGTTGATTGGCTGGAGCGGACGCACGCGCCGAGCGAGTGATCATCTTCAACCTTCGTCCGAGATCGCCGGCGAGGAGAAAAAATCAAATTTCGGCATTTTTGATTAGATTTTTTGCACAAATCCAACAAATCTTCAACTGAAATAGGATAAGCATCATCCAATTGGAATCAAATCACAACAAATCAATGGATTTGCACGAATCGGAGATGGGTTTTAACCGCAAATCCGATTTGCCTCAATCGGTGGAAATCCGAGCTTATCCAGCTCGATTTCTTGCACCTATAAATAGAGGATGAAGGGGAGAGGCAGAAGCACGAATCAAAAGTGAGAAAAAGAGAAAAAAAAAGAGAGAATCGAAGCCTCACCGGAATTCTCCAACCCGCGACCGCCGATCGAGCTTGAAATCACCACCTAGAGGCAATCTTGAAGAAAACCACTGCCACTGTTGAGTTCCCTATCCCTTAAAAGCTCAGAAGCCGCCTTTAAACGCCGTAGAAAGCCGCCGGAACGCTGTCAACGAGCACCCCCAGCCGCCATGCCCGATCGACCTGACCCGCGCACCGACCCGGATCCAGGTAAGTTGGATTTTTCGATTTTTATTTATTTATTTATTTATCTATTTTATTTATTTCGAATTTATTTATTTACTTATTTGTTATTTATAATTCAAAAATTAAAAAATTTTGGAATTTAGATTAGTTTTTTTTTTTTAGGATTTAATTTAGGATGAATAATAAAATAAGAATAATAATTATAATAATAAATAATAAATAATGTGTAAAATATATAAAGAAAATAAAAAATATTGGAAAAAATAATAATAATAATTTAGATTTTAGAATAGGATAGATAAAAAATCTAGGAGAAAATTTTTCAATAAAAATTATAAAAATTAATAAAAGTTAATAAAAATTATAAAAAATTAATAAAAAATCAATAAAACTTATAATATTAGAAATGGGTCAAAAAATAGAAAAATGAAATTTTTATCACTTAAAAAAATCATTTTCTTAAATAAATCCAAAATTGGTTTTTTCCTAAAATTGTTATTTTTTTCAAAAAATCAAATGATCAAGCTTAGGCTTAGATTTTTTTAGAAAAATACTAAAATAGTAAAAACATAAATCAAAAGAAATTTCATAATTAAAAATCACCATCACATTAATGTTTTTCAGGAAAAGCGAACTACGGCAAGTTTGATCCTGAATAGCAAGTACGTAGGTACCTATTTGGGGCAACTCTAAAAAGAACAAAAATCATTTTCTCATAATAGGTTATTCAAAAACACAAATAAAAAGACAACAAAAATAAAATAAAAGACATTTCTGATAAGGTTTAGATTTTAGGAGATTAGGGTGGTAACCTTAGGGTTTTAATAGGTTAGCCTCCGAACTCAAAAACTCTAGTTTTTCCTTTCATCTTTTTACAAAAATAAAAAAAGGAAACCACGACGACTAGTGGTCTAAATTAGGATTAATCTGCTCAATTAATCCTAATTCAATTTTTCCCAACTACAGTTGGGTGGCGACTCCAAAACAAAACGAAATTCCTAACTCAAGTCGAGGGTCTACATTAGATGAGCATAGAGTCTAGTATAGATCGGATTAGAAATGAGAAATAAAAAATTAGACTCGACAATAGAGAAGTTGCATAATTACATCATTGAAATTACATATATCTATATTTATAGATGTTTTATAAATAAATAATACAAGATATGTACTTATTTTATTAAATAATTGTTATATGGATATCCAAAAATATTTAATTTTAAAATTCTATTATTGTAATATTTTATGTAGGGTGGAATAAATTTTTTTTTTTACAGCATGTAAAAGCTTTTAACTCTTCTAAAGTGAAATGTCCACAATTAGTTGTTCTAACTACATATCAACTTAGTGAATTAGTGAGGAAGTGAGTCATAAAACTATATATATATATATATATATATATATATATATTCTAGTTAATTACATTTACATCCCATCCTTTGGAAACTATGTCAAATAGATTAATGACTCACTTCCTCACTAATTCACTAATATATATATAATTCTGAATCAATCGCCCTCTCATACTTGTTTATTTCTTTAATAATTTCATATGTATTGAATTTCCAATTCAGAACTAAATAAAGGGAGTCAAGCCAAATTATTGAAATAAAAAAAAAGAAGGGGTGCAACTAATCTTCTTTTCACTTGTTTTTCCATAAAAATTCCAAATTTTTTTCCCACATTTTTTTTTGTTTTAACTCTATCTACATTAATGAAGTGAGAATCCTACATTCACTATTGGACTTGAAATTTCCCAATCAATTCTTATAAATATTTAAAATCACAATTGAAATTTTACTATCATCGTAACTATTTATAATCATTAAATTTTCTTTACATAATCAATTTTTTTCTATTTACACTTGTTTTCTTTCTATTCTTTAAAAAGATAATATTTTTTATTCAATGTGCTTTTGTTTTTTTTCCTAATTATTCATTTTAGGGCATCATCTTTTAGTAAGTATATATATAATTCAACAAATATTATGTCTAGTTAAACATTAGGAGAGAGATTTAAAAAAAAATAAAATAAAAAATAAAGATAAATTGAAAATTCAATAATTTCTTCCGCCGCCTTCTCCTCCCCGCCTACAAAATTTCCGTTAATTTTTGGCGCCCACACAA
>JBBMOL010003072.1:0-18632 GCA_037954665.1 Laguncularia racemosa | reverse complement strand
GTCAAAATAGGATAGATATTAACTTAGGATCATAAAAATCATAAAAAAAAATTCAAAAATTATAAAAGAATCATAAAAAATAAGTTTTAGCACTTAGAAAAATCATTTTCATCAAATAAATCCAAAATTGATGTTTTTCCTAAAAAAATCATTTTCAAAATAAAATCAAAGCTTAGGCTTAGAAATTTTTAGAAAAATCCCAAAAATGATAAGAACATAAATCAAAAGAGATTTCATAAATTAAAACTCACCAAACAAAATTAAGGTTTTTCAGAAAAGCGAACTACGACGTGTTTGATCCTGAGTAGCAGATACGTAGGCACCCATTCGGGTCAACCCATAAAATGAATGAAAAATCCTTTTTCGTGAAATAATTCAAAAACATAATAAAAAGTAACAGAAACAAAATAGAAACACACTTCTAAAGAGAAACAATTTTATGAGATTAGGTGGTAACCGTAAAGGTTTTAATAGGTTAGCCTCCGGACTCAGAAACTCTGGTTTTCCCTTTTCCTCTTTTCACAAAAATGAAAAGAGGAAATAACGACGACTAGTAGTCCAAATTAAGACTAATCCTCTCCTTTAGTCTTAATTCAATTTTCCCAACAACAGTTGGATGGCAACTCCAAAAATTAAACGAAATTCCTAACTCAAGTCGAGGATCTACATTAGATGAGCATAGGGTCTAGTCTAGATCGGATTAGGAATGGGAAGTAAAAAATTAGACTCGACAGGATGGCGACTCCACTAAGGACCCATGCTAGTGGGCTAAGCCACCTGAAATCTTCGAATTGTTCTCTTTAAATGTGTTTCAATTATTACTCTATTGCTAACTTTTCAGGGATTAGTTAGATTGTGAATTTTCTTTACTGTGGGGTTTGCATGCATATGTGTATGTGTGAGGTAGATGCGGTCGAACCCGGACCGTCCTAGAAACCTAAGACGGGTAGCCATTGTGTAGGTTTCGGGCGAAGTGAGTTGATTCACCGTTCGGGATCGATTAGGCTACCCCACCCTATGCTTCGATATGGCCTGAGATTCATTTCTTCGAGAATGCGGGAGGCCATAGAGCTCGAGAACCAGTTAGAACCAACCTACTTGCATACATAACATTATAAAGGGTTGACAATTGAACGACAATATAATGGTTTGTTATTTTGTCCTCAGAGTTCAGGACTATTTCCCTGTAACGTTTTCATAGTTCTAATTTGTAACTAGGCTATTTCCTATTGTAATAGATGACTAGTAGTGCAGTTGACCACCTCCTCCGCAAAGAAATATGGGTGTACAAACCTTTGGACCCAAAATTGGTACTGGACCATTGGTTTACTTTTGTACAACCTAGAGGAGCAGGCCTTCATCCAGCAAAAGATCGGCCCCATCCTCTCATTGACAAAGATAGAGGTGGATCTGCCTTTAGTCCAGGCCATGCTCCAATTATGGGAAGTCGAGCCACTGCTTTCTTTATCAGGCCGCATGAGATCACCCCTACCCTGGAGGAGTACACCCAGTTGCTACAGGCTCCACACTAACCGATCAAATCTATATGCCAGACCTCGAGGTTGGGCCAGCCGGTACCTTCAGCAGATTACTAGGCATCCGTTAAAACAGCAGTCAATAAAGGCCTAGCATACTGTAACGGATATTGCATAGCATGGATGATTTAGAAGCCTAGTTCATCGCCCGAAGAGGACAATGGGGATAGAAAGGACATCCTATGTAGGGACCCTAAGACCTATAGACAGAGAAGAGTGAACGCCTTCATCTTGACGGCCTTCGCCACCATACTGTTCCCCACTGGAACTTTCTATATTCACTACCGGGTTGCAGAGCTGGTGACCCAATTCCTGGAGGGAAGATCTTACATCCTGGCTTTACTGGCTGAACAGATCCAAAACTTGAATTTCCTCAAGAAGAAAGGTCATGGGATCCTTCGCTCAAGCCTCAACCTTCTGCTAATATGGTTTGTAAGCCACCTCAAGTGCTTCGGGCTGAACATGGTAAGGAAAACCTTAGCCCAACAAGTGGATCTGGTGGATTCATGTATAGAAAAGGTAAAGCTACCCGATGACCTTACCAGCTAGAGTTGAGTAGAGCCGCTTAGGAGCTTCAGCGCTGAAGATATTCTATGGACAACCAGGTGGAGTTGTTGTGACAAAATCATCCTAAACCCGCAGTAACTTCCAAGTCGTGCCTTTAATTGGAATCAGCGGATGTATCGGATATCACCCCAACTCAGTGGTCCGCCAATTCGGTACTATCCAAGACATAGTTTATCGGCCCTCACTCGAAGTAGTCACCTTTGAGTATCAAGACCCGAATATGTTAGTAGCCGAGAAGTTTGCTAAGCTGGCAAAGGTCAAAGCACTTTGGGAAGCCTGAATTGAAAGCCCGAATATGGACCTCGGGGAGTTAGATGGCGAAGTGGGAAAACACCGAGCCACCAGAGAGTTTGTAATCCGCCAGCTATACCAGATAGGAGAAAGAGCATATCGGGTTCCAGACGTCACTCAGCTAAGGCTAGGCAAGATCAACCCAGAGATAGAAATCTACCTGGAGCAAGTCAAGGCCTGTATGGAAGTATACTTTGAAGCTGCAGATTATAAGAAAGACATCTGGAAGGGACGCTTCAAAGAATCCGACCAAAGAAACAAGGCCTTAGAAGCATAATTGGAGAAGTGCCAAGCCAAAGTCAAGGAACTAGAAGCCGTCATCAGTGGGAAGTCTGAGCCTCCACAACAGAAGACCAAAAGAGCTAGAAAGTAGAGCATTATTTGTAATCTTTTATTTTGATTATTGAACTCTAGAATTTTTAATAAAAGTGAAGTTTCAGTATTACATTGTTAATTAGTTGTCAACCCCTTTACTTGTAGCATCCGCATGACACATGCATATCATTCTTACATTCATTACACTAAAAAAAAAAAAAAAATGCACGTTCAGGTATCAAAATAGCTTCCAAGCAACCGAACCCTCCTAGAAGCCCAGTTCTCACGCGCTCAAGAGCAAAGATGGCCAACAGCAGTGACAACCGCAACAACCCCAATGTTGAAGCTGCCTCGGACTCTAGGATCATGTCCCTAGAGCAAACGGTCCAACAACTGGCTGCCCAGGTTCACCTCTTAACTGAAAGCATCGGCCTCCTACGCAACACTCAGCCAACCCAAGAGGAGTATTCAGGGCCAGAAAGGGAAAGGCAGTGGAGGGACAGCCTCCGAAATATGAGGAGATCAATTCCCACTTTAACCCGGCTTTTGAATATGAGCCAAAAGTCAATCAGGGGCTGACCTTTGACGACCTGAAGAGGGAAAATGGAAGAGAGGTAGAAAGAGATGGAGAAACGACTCTTCCAGCAGCTCCATGACAAGATGAGGACCATTGAGGGCCCTGACAGTTTTGAACAAGCTGGAATCACCAACCTACCAGCATATAGGGAAGAGGCATACCCCGAGAAGTTCAAGACCCCGGATTTCGAAAAGTATGATGGGACCGGTTACCCTAAAATGCATACCAGGCTATATGCCCGAAAAATGAGCAAGTATGCTCAATACGACCAGCTTATGCTCCAGACATTCCAGGACAGCCTCATAGGCCCTGCATTTGTCTGGTATACCCACCTGGACTTCAACATTATCAACACCTGGGAGAAGCTAGCCCGGGCGTTTTATGAACAATATAAGTTCAATATTGAAGTTGCCCCATCTGTAATCGACCTGGGGAGTCTCCGGAAAAGACATGTTGAGCCGTTCAAGGAATATTCTCAGCACTGGAGGGCCTAGGCCACCAGGGTAACAACCCCGATATCTGAAAAGGAATTGACATCCATATTTGTCAATACCCTAGACAAGACCTACTTTTCACATTTGGTAGGCCAGACCTCCTCCAATTTTGCAGAGGTAGTGGTTGCGGGTTGTAGGATTGAGAATGTCATCACCACCAGTAGACTCCAAACAATGGATCCTCCTAAGGTCGCACCAACACAAAGGCCTTTAGGAGGAAACAGAGCTAAGGAGCCCACAGTCAGCACGGTAAATTTCGATAAGACAGAAAGAGCCGAGACTTGTGTGACATTCCAGACCACGAGTACCCCAGTCCAACAACCCTCTACGGGTCAAACTCAAGCCGTCAGGACCCCAAGACAGTTCACTCCAATCCTCGTACTGCTCAGTCAGGTCTTCGCTCGGTTGAGGGCAGACAACTTGATTAGTTTCGAGATCCCCAATGACAGGTACAAGCCCAAGAACTTTGACTCAAATCTCAAGTGTGACTACCACATGGGTCAGGAGGGGCATTCTACAGATAGGTGCTGGAGGCTCCAGCACAAAATCCAAGACTTAATTGATGCAGGAATCATACAATTGGATTTCGTGAATGCCCCAGCACCCAATGTCAACACCAACCCACTGCCCAATCACAGGCCCACCATTAATATAATTACATCTGAGGAGTCAGCTCCTAAAGAAGCCCCGAAGCAGAATATGACCGAGCCACAGAAGAAGCAATCCCACCAAGCTCCAGAAGAGACACCAAAGGCGCACATTAAAAGAAGTGGTTAGCCGGAGACCCAACGGTCGGCACTTTGGGGAAATCACACGGGAGATTTCAGTACTTGGTAAACTATTCTTATACCCTGACTGAACAAGGGCCACCTGGTGGATGGGGGCCGGAATTTGAGAAGGAAGATAACCCGGCAAAGGAAGAGGGGAAGACAGTCAACATGATCAACTCTCAGAAGCCCAGGGTCTTACAATGCTATGAGGGACAATCAGCTGAGATACAAATCCCAAGAAAAAGATATGTATTCAACGTTCCCATACCGACAGAGAATTACAAGGCTGCACTGTTCGACTATCGGGCCCTCGAACAAGAGCGACCTCCTATAGTGGGAGGCATCACCCGCTCTGGGAGATTATACGATCCAAAGTATAAGAGCCCGACTGAAGAACCCAATATGGAGAAAACAGAGGAAGAGGAAGAGGGACTTGCTGCATTCACGAAGATGGTTAAGGCCAGTGAATACAAGATCATGGAACAATTAAATAAAGTTCCAGCACATATATCACTCATGGGCCTTCTCACAACATCTGAACCCCATAGGGAGGCACTCTTTAAAGTGCTAAAAAAGATTCAGGTCCCGGAAGGTATCGCTATAGAAAAATTGGGTCACGTGGCGGACTCCATCTTCGCAATGGACCAAACATCCTTCTCTTTGGAAGAGCTAGGGGAAGAGGGAGACCAACATACCAAACCACTGTTCATAGTGGTCAGGTGCAATGACACCATTGTCTCTCGGGTACTTATCGATAACGGATCATCTCTCAATGTTTGCCCATTGGCAACGCTCGACTTATTGGGGGTCGATCCAAGCAACATAAAACCTAGCTCCACGGTGGTCAGAGCCTTCGACGGGTCCAAAAGAGATATAGTAGGGGAGGTAAGCCTACCGGTGGAAATCGGTCCACAAATATTTCACATCTCCTTCCAGGTCCTCGACATCCCAAGATCTTTCAACTTGCTGTTAGGGTGACCTTGGATACATGCTGCTGGAGCCATCCCCTCTAGTCTCCACCAAAGGGTCAAATTCATTGCAAGCGGGCAGATAGTCACGGTACTGGGTGAGCAGGACTACGCCATATACAAAGAGACTGCCATACATTATATCGGGGAAGAGGGTTCAGAAGACCTGGGGCTGCAGATTTTCAACGAAGTGAACATGGTGACTGTAAACACCCCATTTTTGCCCTCGGAATCAATAATTCTCAATGATAATCAATTTTTCAATTTTTCCTAATTTTTCTCAATTTTTCCTAATTTAGCATAAAATAATAAAAATGTTCAAAAAATAAAAATAAATAGGAAAACACTTCAATTTTGAAAAATGATTTCAGAAATAGTAATAATGAATAATAAACAATTTTTACAAATTTTTGGAATTTTCAAAAAATACAAAAAAATAAAAAATTGCATCGCATATGTACAATTTGCGATGTAAAGAAAATCGGGAAATTGGGCCAACTCAACTGGTTCGTGCGTGCGCTGGGAACGTGTGGGAGACTTGGAGGTCGCGAGTTCGAATCTTCCGCCGAGCACTCGATGCAATTTTTTCTTTCTTTTCTCTGGAGCTGCCACGTGGCAGCATGTGATTGGCCAAGAGGAAACGCGTGCATGGCGCGTGATCGTCTTCTTCGCCCAGGAAAATCGGAGGAGGAGCCGGAGCAGGTCCGACGAAGACGAAATCGGCCGTTTTCTTTTTAATCTTCTAGATTAAAGTCAAGATAAAGCCAAATCCATCAGAAAAATCAAAGAAAAACAAGAGATTTACATCAAATCGCCGGGATAAAACCGAATCCAAAAACGGAAAAATATGGGTTTATCTAAATCGGCCAATTCGAGCTTATCCAAGAGGAGTTCGAGGTTCCTATAAATAGAGGAGAGCAGGAGGAAGCTAGAACACGAAGAAAAAGTGAGAGAAAGAGAGAGAAAGGAGCGAATCGGAGTACGCCGGAGGAACTTGAAGCCGTGACCGCCGATCGGAGTTCAAACCACCACAAGGAGACGTTCTGGGAGTAAACCGCCACCACCATCAGACTCAGCACCCTCGAGAAGCTCGGATTCGACACTTCACCCGCCGCAAACGACCGCCGGAACGCCGTGAACGAGCCAATACCGCCGCCGCGTCCGACCGATTCGACCCGACCCGATTCGACTCGACCCGCGCACTGATCCGGATCCAAGTAAGTCGGATTTTCTAGATTATTATTTATTTTATTTATTTTATTTATTTTGTTTATTTGTTTATGTTGAATTTATTTATTATTTAGTCATTTATTTATTTATATTGTCAATAAATAGGAAAATGTAGGAATTGTATTTTTCTAGGATTTAATAATGTAGAAAATAGAAAATAGAAAATAGGAAATAAGAAAAAAATAAAATAAAAATAATAAAATGAAGAAAAATAATAGAAATATTAGAAAATAATAATAATAAAATTTTAAATTTCAAAATAGGATAGAAAATAAACTTAGGATAAAATTTTCAACAAAAATAAAAAAAATTATAAAAATCACAAAAATCATAAAAATCACAAAATCATAAAAAAATTCAAAAATTACAAAAAAATAAGTTTTAGCACTTAGAAAAGTCCTTTTTTTCAAATAAACTCAAAATTGATGTTTTCCCTCAAAATCATTTTCAAAAACCAAATTCAAAGTTTAGGCTTAGAAATTTTTTAGAAAAATCCCAAAGACGTTAAGAACATAAACCAAAAGAGTTTTCAAAATTAAAATTCATCAACAAACCTAAAGGTTTTCAGAAAAGCGAACTACGGCTTGTTTGATCCTGAGTAGCAGGTACGTAGGCACCCATTCGGGTCAACCTCATAAAATGAATGAAAAATCATTTTCTTGAAATAATTCACAAACACAATAAAAAGTAACAAAAACTCAATGAAACACATTTCTAAAGATGAACAATTTTAGGAGATTAGGTGGTAACCATATAGGTTTTAATAGGTTAGCCTCCGGACTTAGAAACTCTGGTTTTCCCTTTTTCTCTTCTCACAAAAACGAGAAGAGGAAATAACGACGACTAGTAGTCCAAATTAAGACTAATCCGCTCCTTTAGTCTTAATTCAATTTTCCCAACAACAGTTGGGTGGCGACTCCAAAAATCAAACGAAATTCCTAACTCAAGTCGAGGATCTAGATTAGATGCGCATAGGGTCTAGTTTAGATCGGATTAGGAATGGAATTCAAAAAATTAGACTCGACAGGATGGCGACTCCGCTGGGGACCCATACCAGCAGGCTAGCCACCTGAATCTCTCCAAGCTGTTCTCTTTAAAAAATGTGTTTCAATCATTACTTTGATACTAACTTTGCAGGGTTTAGTTAGATTGTGAATTTTCTTTACTGTGGGGGTTTTGCATGCATAAGTTTGTGTGAGTAGATGCGGTCGAACCCGGACCGTCCTAGAAACCTAAGACGGGAGCCATTATGTAGGTTTCAGGCGAAGTGAGTTGATTCACCGTTCGGGACCGATTAGGCTACCCCACCCTATGCTTCGATATGGCTTGAGATCCATTTCTCCGAGAATGCGGGAGGCCATAGAGCTCGGGAACCAGTTAGAACCAACCTACTTGCATACATAACATCGTACAAAGGGTTGACAAATTGAATGACAATGTAATGGTTTGTTGTTTTGTCTTGGAGTTTAGGACTATTTCCCTGTAACATTTTTGTAGTTCTTGTTGTAACTAGATCGTTTCCTATTGTAATAGATGGCTAGCAGTGCAGTTGACCGCCTCCTTCGCAAAGAGATTCGGGTGTACAAACCTTTGGACCCAAAATTGGTACTGGACCACTGGTTTACCTTGTACAACCCAGAGGAGCAGGCCTTCATCCAGCAGAAGATTGGCCCCATCCTCTCACTGACTAAGACAGAGGCGAGTTTGCCTATGGTCCGGGCCATGCTCCAGTTATGGGAGATCGAGCCCGCGGCTTTCTTCATCGGACCGCATGAGATCACCCCTACCTTGGAGGAGGATACTCAGTTGCTACGGGCTCCAGCACTGACTGATCAGATTTACACACCAGACCTTGAGGCCGGGCCAGCCGGTACTTTCAGCAGATTACTAGGCATCCGTAAGACAGTAGTTAACAAAGCCCTGGCAAATTGTAATGGATATTGTATACGGATGGATGATCTAGAAGCCTGGTTTATTGCCCGAGAAGACAATGGGGATAGAAAGGACATCCTATGTGGGGACCCTAAGACTTACAGACAGAGAAGGGTGAACGCCTTCATCTTGACGGCCTTCGCCACCATTTTGTTCCCCACCGGAACTTTCTATATTCACTACCGGGTTGCAGAGCTGGTGACCCAATTCCTGGAAGGAAAATCTTACATCCCGGCTCTACTGGCTGAACAGATCCGGAACTTGAACTTCCTTAAGAAGAGGGGCCATGGGATCCTCCGCTCCAGCATCAACCTTCTGCAGATATGGTTCGTAAGCCACCTCAAGTGCTTCGGGCTGAACATGGTGAGGAAAACCCTAGCCCAACAGGTAGATCTGGTGGATTCCTGTATAGAAAAGGTGAAGTTACCCGACGACATTACCAACCACAGTTGGGTAGATCTGCTTAAAAGCCTTAGCGCCGAAGATATTCTATGGACAGCCAGGTGGAGTTGCTGCGATAAAATCATCTTAACCTACAGTAATTTCCAAGCAGTACCGTTAATCGGGATCAACGGATGCATCGGATATTACCCCAACTCCGTAGTCCGCCAATTCGGTACCGTCCAAGACATAGTTTATCGACCTTCACTCGAAGCAGTCACCTTTGAGTATCAAGATCCGAACTTGTTGGTAGCTGAGAAATTTGCTAAGCTGGCAGAGGTCAAAGCACTCTGGGAAGCCAGAATTGAAAGCCCGAATGTGGACCTCGGCGAGCTAGATGGCGAAGTGGGAAAACATCGAGCCACTAGAGAGTTTGTAATCCGCCAGCTATACCAGACAGGGGAAAGAGCATACCGGGTTCCAGACGTCACCCAGCCAAGACCGGATAAGATCAATCTAGAAACAGAGATCTACTTGGAGCAGGTCAAGGCCCGGATGGAAGTATACTTCGAAGCTGCAGACTATAAGAAAGACATCTGGAAGGGACGCTTCAAGGAATCTGACCAAAGAAACAAGGCCTTAGAAGCACAATTGGAGAAATCCCAAGCCAGGGTCAAGGAACTAGAAGCCATCATCAGTGGGAATCCTGAGCCTCCACAACAGAAGACTAAGAGAGCTAGGAAATAGATTTTCCCTGTAATCTTTCATTCGTTTATTTTGATCTTTGAACTCTAGAATTTTCAAAATTAATAAAAGTGAAGTTTTCAACATTACATTGTCAATCAGTTGTCAACCCTTTATTTTTAGCATCCGTGTGAGCATCTGGTTTGCATACTTACTAAGAAATAAGAACAAAGAAAAATAAGCAAAGAAAGAAAATTAAAGAGTTACTAACAATTAAAGATCTTTTCAAGGTCCTAAAAAGTTGCTTCTGAATGGTCAGCTTAACCTAAAGCTCATAGTCACTTACTCTAAACACAAAACCAAAGACCTCTATAACCTACTCTCAACTTAAAAGTCACCATTCACTTCAAAAGGTCTCCTCATATCTTGACTTAGCCTCAAAACGTAAAACGTCCCAACACCCTCCAATCCTAAAAGCTGCACTTAAAGCTTCCTTTCTATCAAAAGTCATATAAACCAAACACAGATTTTTTTGGGCACACGTTCAAAGTAGCTATGGTCAATTATCACTGAGGGTATAAAAAAAAGACTCTTCCAAATACTTGAGTCTTAGGTCTTAAGACCAAATCACTTGTTGAAAATGACAACGGTACATGGGGACACCATGAGAAGTGGAGAACATAGGCAAAGTTGACAAAATGGAAAGGTATCTTTGTTTAAAAGGTCCAAGATGACAAGAGGTAAACAACGTCCCAAACACTAACCCTTAAACACTTGAGAGTTGAGTGTTATTAATGTGAGGTTTTAGACTCATTCCTTAAAGGAGGTCTATCTTGAATTTGATACGTTAAATCAAAATAATGTTAGGCATTCATTTTTGTTACCCTAAACACAATCATCCTTTGACAAACAAGAGTTTCAAAATTTAACCCCCACCATCAACCACCCCACGATGGAATAATTGGGAAGATGGAGACATCAATAGTGCTTGCCCTAGTTGCAACAATCCAAAATTTTAGCCATAGATAATTTATTTGAGATGAAGAGAAGTCCACATTCTAAAAAAATACACATGAACCACAAGAAAAGATCACCATTGGGCCTAAAAGAAAAGAAAAGAAAAAGAGATAGAAAAAGAGAATGAAAGAAAGAAAAAATGATGACTGGAAAAAAAAAACTGAAAGGAATAGAAAGAAAAGAAAGAAAAAGAAGAGAAATGAGAAAAGCCTATGAATGTAGCCAAACCTATAAAAAGCCCAACAATAGTTGAAAATACCAGGGCCAAATACAAGAGTAGTTCAAAGATATACTACCCTTTCTGAAGACTTCTCTAAATCATTGAAAATAACTTATCTTAAGCAAAAATTGCTAGGGTAAGTACTATTCCAGTTCTTTTTCTCAAGGTTTCTTGACTTACAAATCCAAGTTGAAATGATGATTCTTCCAAAATAAACCTTAACACACTTTTCCAAAACCAATAACCAAAAGAGCCTAAATTGCATTACAAGTATCAAAAAGTCCTAACGGGTTGATTAAAGCGTATTACTTACAAGAAAGACCATAATTTTTGGAATAGAAGTCAAGAGTGGCATCTAAACCGAGAGATTGTAAGGAAGTCCTCTTAGATTAAACCAATTAAAAACAAGATATCCAATTATAAATGGAATGAGAGAATTTACTAATTGGCATTGTTTAGCCTTATGTACTGATGTCCCCCAAGAAGAAGATATGAGTCTTAATTACAAGAAAACCCTCAAGAGATGATTGATTAAGCTAAGACAACACTTGTGTTTCTAAGATTAAACTAAACCCTCTAAGAAAAATGAGGCAAAAGAGTAAGTGATTATGGAGCAGTAGGGAATGCTTACCCTTTATTTGTATTTGTAGGAGCCTTGTCAGATTCTTTACTCGTTAGCAATGCTCACTAAAAAAAAGAGAGAACACTTTAATATTTTGCCACATTATCCTTAGGTTTCAAAAGACCACTTTTTGAAAATTTGCAGAAAACTTTTAGTTATCACTTGTTCAGAAGTCTTAAGTCATCTTGCATTTGATCGTTATTGGAAAAAAATAATAAGATTCTCACTTAGGATATTCTTCCTTTAATAGGGTAGTCAGCCCAAAAAGGGGCACTTCCCTAGATCTCTCAAGGTTAGCCCACAGGGGGCACCTTTTGAGCCATCATAGGGTAGTCAACCCAAAAAGGGGCACTTCCCTAGGTCTCTCAAGGTTAGCCCACAAGGGGCACCTTTTGAGTCATTCATTTTCATAATAGGGTAGTCAGCCCAAAAAGGGGCACTTCCCTAGATCTCTCAAGGTTAGCCCACAAGGGCACCTTTTGAGTCATTCATTTTCATAACAGGGTAGTCAACCCAAAAAGGGGCACTTCCCTAGATCCCTCAAGGTCAGCCCACAGGGGGCACCATTTGAACCATCATTTTCATAATAGGGTAGTCAGCCCAAAAAGGGGCACTTCCCTAGATCCCTCAAGGTCAGCCCACAGGGGGCAACCTTTTGAACCATCATTTGCATCATAGGGTAGTCAGCCCAAAAAGGGGCACTTCCCTAGATCCCTCAAGGTCAGCCCACAGGGGGCAACCTTTTGAACCATCATTTGCATCATAGGGTAGTCAGCCCAAAAAGGGGCACTTCCCTAGGTCTATCAAGGTTAGCCCACAGGGGGCACCTTTTGAGCCATCATTTCCTTTAATAGGGTAGTCAGCCCAAAAAGGGGCACTTCCCTAGATCTCTCAAGGTTAGCCCACAAGGGGCACCTTTTGAGCCATCATTCATAATAGGGTAGTCAGCCCAAAAAGGGGCACTTCCCTAGATCTCTCAAGGTTAGCCCACAAGGGGCACCTTTTGAGCCATCATTCATAATAGGGTAGTCAGCCCAAAAAGGGGAACTTCCTTAGATCTCTCGAGGTTAGCCCACAGGGGGCACCTTTTAAACCATCATTTTCATAATAGGGTTAGTCAGCCCAATATGGGCACTTTCCCGAAAAAAACCTGTTCTCAGGGTCAGCTCATAAGGGCACCTTTTGAGACAGTTCTAGTTTAGGTTAGTCAACTCTTGGAGCACTTTCCTAAAAATCAATCCAAGGGTTAGTCAGCCCAATATGGGCACTTTCCCGAAAAAACCTGTTCTCAGGGTCAACTCATAAGGGCACCTTTTGAGACAATTCTAGTTTAGGTTAGTTAGCCCAATATGGGCACTTTCCTAAAAATCAATCCAAGGGTTAGTCAGCCCAATATGGGCACTTTCCCGAAAAAACCTGTTCTCAGGGTCAGCTCATAAGGGCACCTTTTGAGACAGTTCTAGTTTAGGTTAGTCAGCTCTTGGAGCACTTTCCTAAAAATCAATCCAAAGGTTAGTCAGCCCAGTATGGGCACTTTCCCGAAAAAACCTGTTCTCAGGGTCAGCTCATAAGGGCACCTTTTGAGACAGTTCTAGTTTAGGTTAGTCAGCTCTTGGAGCACTTTCCTAAAAATCAATCCAAAGGTTAGTCAGCCCAATATGGGCACTTTCCCGAAAAAACCTGTTCTCAGGGTCAGCTCATAAGGGCACCTTTTGAGACAGTTCTAGTTTAGGTTAGTCGGCCCAATATGGGCACTTTCCCGAAAAAACCTGTTCTCAGGGTCAGCTCATAAGGGCACCTTTTGAGACAGTTCTAGTTTAGGTTTGTCAGCTCTTGGGGCACTTTCCTAAAAATCAATCCAAGGGTTAATCAGCCCAATATGGGCACTTTCCCGAAAAAAAACCTGTTCTCAGGGTCAGCTCATAAGGGCACCTTTTGAGACAGTTCTATGTTAGGTTAGTCAGCTCTTGGAGCACTTTCCTAAAAATCAATCCAAGGGTTAGTCAGCCCAATATGGGCACTTTCCCGAAAAAAACCTGTTCTCAGGGTCAGCTCATAAGGGCACCTTTTGAGACAGTTCTAGTTTAGGTTAGTCAGCTCTTGGGGCACTTTCCTAAAAATTAATCCAAGGGTTAGTCAGCCCAATATGGGCACTTTCCTGCAAAAGCCTGTTCTCAGGGTCAGCTCATAAAGGCACCTTTTGAGACAGTTCTAGTTTAGGTTAGTCAGCTCTTGGGCACTTTCCTAAAAATCAATCCAAGGGTTAGTTAGCCCAATATGGGCACTTTCCCAAAAATCCGTTCTCAGGGTCAGCTCATAAGGGCACCTTTTGAGACATCACCATAGGTTAGTTAGCCCAAGATGGGCACTTTCCTAAAATCTATTTTAAGGTTAGTCAGCCCAATATGGGCACTTTCCTGAAAAGTTTATCAACGGATAGTCAGCCCAATATGGGCACTTTCCCAAAAATCCGTTCTCAGGGTCAGCTCATAAGGGCACCTTTTGAGACACTATCAAAGGTTAGTCAGCCCAAGATGGGCACTTTCCTAAAATCTATTTTAAGGATAGTCAGCCCAATATGGGCACTTTCCTAAAAATCCGTTCTTAGGGTCAGCTCATAAGGGCACCTTTTGAGACACTATCAAAGGTTAGTCAGCCCAAGATGGGCACTTTCCTAAAATCTATTTTAAGGTTAGTCAGCCCAATAGGGGCACTTTCGTAGATTCTCCCGATTAGTCAGCTCTTGGGGCACTTTTCGGAAACATCCTTCCTAAACAGTTGCTTGTCTAACAAGACGCTTCTGTCGACAGGTAGCCAGCTCATAAGGGCGCTTCCTAAGTAAATTTTCTTTCCAAGGTTGCGAGTCTGATAAGACGCTTCCTATCATCATTTCTCATACATTCCTACTCGATGCTTGAGATGTATCCTGTCACCAATTAGTTAGCGCATAAAGCACTTTTTGGAGAGGGAACATTACCTTGAATTGTTAGGAACATCTTCAACCGTAGGATTATCAGCTCTTGGGGCATTTTCCTACTAAAACCTAATTCAAGAGGTCAAAAATGGCGTCTTTTGTTTGTCTTTGTAGTTAAGTTTTTCAAACTTTACCACAAAGAGGGGCAGCTGTAAACACCCCATTTTTGCCCTCGGAATCAATAATTCTCAATGATAATCAATTTTTCAATTTTTCCTAATTTTTCTCAATTTTTCCTAATTTAGCATAAAATAATAAAAATGTTCAAAAAATAAAAATAAATAGGAAAACACTTCAATTTTGAAAAATGATTTCAGAAATAGTAATAATGAATAATAAACAATTTTTACAAATTTTTGGAATTTTCAAAAAATACAAAAAAATAAAAAATTGCATCGCATATGTACAATTTGCGATGTAAAGAAAATCGGGAAATTGGGCCAGCTCAGCTGGTTCGTGCGTGCGCTGGGAACGTGTGGGAGACTTGGAGGTCGCGAGTTCGAATCTTCCGCCGAGCACTCGATGCAATTTTTTCTTTCTTTTCTCTGGAGCTGCCACGTGGCAGCATGTGATTGGCCAAGAGGAAACGCGTGCATGGCGCGTGATCGTCTTCTTCGCCCAGGAAAATCGGAGGAGGAGCCGGAGCAGGTCCGACGAAGACGAAATCGGCTGTTTTCTTTTTAATCTTCTAGATTAAAGTCAAGATAAAGCCAAATCCATCAGAAAAATCAAAGAAAAACAAGAGATTTACATCAAATCGCCGGGATAAAACCGAATCCAAAAACGGAAAAATATGGGTTTATCTAAATCGGCCAATTCGAGCTTATCCAAGAGGAGTTCGAGGTTCCTATAAATAGAGGAGAGCAGGAGGAAGCTAGAACACGAAGAAAAAGTGAGAGAAAGAGAGAGAAAGGAGCGAATCGGAGTACGCCGGAGGAACTTGAAGCCGTGACCGCCGATCGGAGTTCAAACCACCACAAGGAGACGTTCTGGGAGTAAACCGCCACCACCATCAGACTCAGCACCCTCGAGAAGCTCGGATTCGACACTTCACCCGCCGCAAACGACCGCCGGAACGCCGTGAACGAGCCAATACCGCCGCCGCGTCCGACCGATTCGACCCGACCCGATTCGACTCGACCCGCGCACTGATCCGGATCCAAGTAAGTCGGATTTTCTAGATTATTATTATTTTATTTATATTATTTTGTTTATTTGTTTATGTTGAATTTATTTATTATTTAGTCATTTATTTATTTATATTGTCAATAAATAGGAAAATGTAGGAATTGTATTTTTCTAGGATTTAATAATGTAGAAAATAGAAAATAGAAAATAGGAAATAAGAAAAAAATAAAATAAAAATAATAAAAATGAAGAAAAATAATAGAAATATTAGAAAATAATAATAATAAAATTTTAAATTTCAAAATAGGATAGAAAATAAACTTAGGATAAAATTTTCAACAAAAATAAAAAAAATTATAAAAATCACAAAAATCATAAAAATCACAAAATCATAAAAAAATTCAAAAATTACAAAAAAATAAGTTTTAGCACTTAGAAAAGTCCTTTTTTTCAAATAAACTCAAAATTGATGTTTTCCCTCAAAATCATTTTCAAAAACCAAATTCAAAGTTTAGGCTTAGAAATTTTTTAGAAAAATCCCAAAGACGTTAAGAACATAAACCAAAAGAGTTTTCAAAATTAAAATTCATCAACAAACCTAAAGGTTTTCAGAAAAGCGAACTACGGCTTGTTTGATCCTGAGTAGCAGGTACGTAGGCACCCATTCGGGTCAACCTCATAAAATGAATGAAAAATCATTTTCTTGAAATAATTCACAAACACAATAAAAAGTAACAAAAACTCAATGAAACACATTTCTAAAGATGAACAATTTTAGGAGATTAGGTGGTAACCATATAGGTTTTAATAGGTTAGCCTCCGGACTTAGAAACTCTGGTTTTCCCTTTTTCTCTTCTCACAAAAACGAGAAGAGGAAATAACGACGACTAGTAGTCCAAATTAAGACTAATCCGCTCCTTTAGTCTTAATTCAATTTTCCCAACAACAGTTGGGTGGCGACTCCAAAAATCAAACGAAATTCCTAACTCAAGTCGAGGATCTAGATTAGATGCGCATAGGGTCTAGTTTAGATCGGATTAGGAATGGAATTCAAAAAATTAGACTCGACAGGATGGCGACTCCGCTGGGGACCCATACCAGCAGGCTAGCCACCTGAATCTCTCCAAGCTGTTCTCTTTAAAAAATGTGTTTCAATCATTACTTTGATACTAACTTTGCAGGGTTTAGTTAGATTGTGAATTTTCTTTACTGTGGGGGTTTTGCATGCATAAGTTTGTGTGAGTAGATGCGGTCGAACCCGGACCGTCCTAGAAACCTAAGACGGGGAGCCATTATGTAGGTTTCAGGCGAAGTGAGTTGATTCACCGTTCGGGACCGATTAGGCTACCCCACCCTATGCTTCGATATGGCTTGAGATCCATTTCTCCGAGAATGCGGGAGGCCATAGAGCTCGGGAACCAGTTAGAACCAACCTACTTGCATACATAACATCGTACAAAGGGTTGACAAATTGAATGACAATGTAATGGTTTGTTGTTTTGTCCTTGGAGTTCAGGACTATTTCCCTGTAACATTTTTGTAGTTCTTGTTGTAACTAGATCGTTTCCTATTGTAATAGATGGCTAGCAGTGCAGTTGACCGCCTCCTCCGCAAAGAGATTCGGGTGTACAAACCTTTGGACCCAAAATTGGTACTGGACCACTGGTTTACCTTGTACAACCCAGAGGAGCAGGCCTTCATCCAGCAGAAGATTGGCCCCATCCTCTCACTGACTAAGACAGAGGCGAATTTGCCTATGGTCCGGGCCATGCTCCAGTTATGGGAGATCGAGCCCGCGGCTTTCTTCATCGGACCGCATGAGATCACCCCTACCTTGGAGGAGGATACTCAGTTGCTACGGGCTCCAGCACTGACTGATCAGATTTACACACCAGACCTTGAGGCCGGGCCAGCCGGTACTTTCAGCAGATTACTAGGCATCCGTAAGACAGTAGTTAACAAAGCCCTGGCAAATTGTAATGGATATTGTATACGGATGGATGATCTAGAAGCCTGGTTTATTGCCCGAGAAGACAATGGGGATAGAAAGGACATCCTATGTGGGGACCCTAAGACTTATAGACAGAGAAGGGTGAACGCCTTCATCTTGACGGCCTTCGCCACCATTTTGTTCCCCACCGGAACTTTCTATATTCACTACCGGGTTGCAGAGCTGGTGACCCAATTCCTGGAAGGAAAATCTTACATCCCAGCTCTACTGGCTGAACAGATCCGGAACTTGAACTTCCTTAAGAAGAGGGGCCATGGGATCCTCCGCTCCAGCATCAACCTTCTGCAGATATGGTTCGTAAGCCACCTCAAGTGCTTCGGGCTGAACATGGTGAGGAAAACCCTAGCCCAACAGGTAGATCTGGTGGATTCCTGTATAGAAAAGGTGAAGTTACCCGACGACATTACCAACCACAGTTGGGTAGATCTGCTTAAAAGCCTTAGCGCCGAAGATATTCTATGGACAGCCAGGTGGAGTTGCTGCGATAAAATCATCTTAACCTACAGTAATTTCCAAGCAGTACCGTTAATCGGGATCAACGGATGCATCGGATATTACCCCAACTCCGTAGTCCGCCAATTCGGTACCGTCCAAGACATAGTTTATCGACCTTCACTCGAAGCAGTCACCTTTGAGTATCAAGATCCGAACTTGTTGGTAGCTGAGAAATTTGCTAAGCTGGCAGAGGTCAAAGCACTCTGGGAAGCCAGAATTGAAAGCCCGAATGTGGACCTCGGCGAGCTAGATGGCGAAGTGGGAAAACATCGAGCCACTAGAGAGTTTGTAATCCGCCAGCTATACCAGACAGGGGAAAGAGCATACCGGGTTCCAGACGTCACCCAGCCAAGACCGGATAAGATCAATCTAGAAACAGAGATCTACTTGGAGCAGGTCAAGGCCCGGATGGAAGTATACT
>JBBMOL010003071.1:0-18645 GCA_037954665.1 Laguncularia racemosa | reverse complement strand
CGTGTATGTTTCTATGGATATTCTTGACACTATACATGACCGTGCCTTTGAACCGTGCTTACGACCGTGTATGATTTTGTGTAACCTCTAGACTCCTACACAGCCGTGCCTTGTAAAGACACGCCCTCTTCAACTGATATCGTTATGACTTGTACAAGAGCAAGGGCATTCCCATGGTTGTTCCAATCCTTTCCAACTTCATGATTTCTCTAATCCTTTCTGGCTTCGTGGACATCCTTTTATCAACCCGTTTTTAAGTGCTTCCTGAATCGTTTCGCTCGAGTTCTTGTGATCGGTCTAGGTGGCACTTCAAGAGGATCCACATTCCATCTTTTGGCTTGGGTCCCTCATGGCTCTCATCATTCCCCTCCTCTTGAAAAGGATTTGTCCTCAAATCATCGCTTGCATCAAAAGGACTCAGATCAGTAACATTAAACGTAGTACTTACTTGATATTCACCTGATAATCTATCTTGTATGCATTATCATTGATGCGCTCAAGAATTTGAAATGGTCCATCGCCTCTAAGAAGTAGTTTAGATCGACGCAGCACAGGAAACCGCTCTTTGCACATGTGAACCCAAACCCAGTCTCCAGGTTCAAAGACAGCTTGTCGACGACCTTTATTGGCTTGTTTCACATACTGCTCTATTCTTCGCTCAATGTTTAGCCTTGCCTTCTCATGGATCTGTTTAACAAATTCTTCTTTCTTCTTGCCATCTAGATTAACATACTCAGAAATAGGCAAAGGTGACAAATCCAAAGGAGTTAGTGGATTAAAAACCATACAACAATTTCAAAAGGAGTAAACTTAGTAGCAGAATAGATTGAAACGGTTATAGACAAATTCAACATGCAGCAAACAATCCTCCCAACTTTAATGTTCTTTTTAATGACAGCCCTCAATAAAGTAGATAAAAGTTCGATTTACTACCTCAGTTTAACCATCAGTCTGTGGATGACAAGTAGTAGAGAACAATAACTTAGTTCCTAACTTAGCCCATAGGGTCTTCCAGAAGTAGCTCAAGAACTTAGCATCTCTATCTGATACGATTTGTTCTAAGCATACCTTGCAATCTCACAACTTCCTAAAGAACAAATTAGCAATATTGCAAGCATCATCTGTTTTATGACAAGGAATGAAATGTGCCATCTTAGAGAATCTATCCACGACTACAAAAATAGAATCTCGACCATGTCTAAACTGGGTAATCCTAACACAAAATCCATGGAAATATCTACCCAAGGCTCATGAGGAAGGGGAAGCGGGGGGTATAAACCCCATGGGGTTAAAACTCTAGATTTTGTTTGCTTACACGTGACAAAATTGCTCACAAATCCTCTCAACATCCGTTTCATGTGAGGCCAATAAAAGTTTTTCCCTCAATACCCTTAAGGTTTTAGCTACTCCAAAATGTCCCATTAAACCCCCTCCTTTGAGATTTCCCTCACTAATAATTCTCTTAAAGAAAAATTTTGGAATGCTTATTTTTACTCCCCCTAAACAAAAAATCCTTCATGTTTATAAAATTTACCAGGGCCCACTTGAGGGGTTTGTCGAACCCAAATAAGGTAAGAAAATCGATTTGGTAAAAGCCTAGCCAAAGGAATCAAGATGGTTTAATTCTGGGAAATTTGATCATCAAAGCAAATGTTCTCTTTTCTTGTTCTGGGTAAATTGGTTATGGTTATTAAAAAGCTCAAACAACCTATCTCTCCTTATTCCTGAAAACCCTCGGAAAAAGCGTTTAAATTTATTTCTCTTATTGTTTAAAAAAACCCCCTTTGACAAGCGCTTAGGATTTAATTTTCCCAAAATTTTTAAAATTTTAGAGGGGACTCCCAATTCATGCCAGTTTTTTTAAAAATAACCTTTTTTAAAATTTTGATACACCCCTCCAAAACATGAATTAAAACATCTCTTTTAAAAACCAAACTTTGTTTTTTTGCATCACTAAAAATAAAACAATCAAAAATTACGGATTTGCGTGCTATTTGGGACAATATATTAACTTTTTAAAAGGTAAAAGAGTTTCTATTCATCCCAATTTTAACAAAGATAATAATGACAAAAGGGTCAGAAGTTATATGAATCCCCGAAAGCAAAGAATATTAAAAAATACAAGTCAATTAGACCTCACAATTCGGGGAGAATTAAAATCTAGACCCTTTGGCTAGAAAAATAGCCCTTGCTACTTTTTCTCAATAAAAGAAAATAAAAAAAATAGAAAATTAAAGAACCCCCGGTTTCTTGCTTGCCCCCACTTTCCTTCTTTAAAATCCCCAAAATTCCGAGGGGGAAAGTTGTCCTAACCCTCTAGGGTTGGCCCCCATTTATTTTATTGATGGATAGCATGTGATCTTTTGTAGCAAGATACGAAAATATCTTTCCTTTTTTTAAGGAGATTTCGGGGAAGTGAAGATTCGTCTGCCCGGCACGCCTCACCCCACGGGCCGGGGGTTTAAACCCGTGCCATTTTCCCCCGTGCATTTTTCTTCAAGTTTTAACCGCGCCCAGTGTTTTTCCCCGGTTATACACACGGCCGGGGGGTTAAGCCGTGCCATCCTCTGTGATTTTTTTCAAGTCTTCAACCCCGCCCCGTGTGAACCATGGTTACACATCGGCCAGATTTAAAACCGGCCTTCTTGGTTTAGTTCCACCTTTCTTCTCCTTAGCAACTATCTTTCCACCCGGCTTAAAACAGGGGTTTTTTCCCCCCGGGGTTTTCCCCCCCCCCTTTTCCCTTAAAACCCTGTCTCTCCTTTTTTAAAAACCTCTTTTTCGCCTTTTGCCCCCGGTAAACCCCCCGGGTTTTCCTTTCCCCTGTAAAATTTTCCCCGGGGGTTTTTTTTGGGGTCCAAGGGTTTTAGAGATTCTTAAAAAACTTGAATTAGATCCTTGATCCATTTAACCCGATTTATCACGAGGGTAGAATTAAAGCCATTTCCTTAAGTTTTTTAAAAAATCAATAATAATTTAAAACAATTTATTTTTAAAGATTGAGTATAAAATGGCCTATCAAATTCCCCCCCACTTAAACTTTTTGCTTGTCCCCAACAATTCATAAATCAAAAGGAAAAAAAAAAAAAAAAAAAAAAAAAAAAAAAAAAAATTTATAGATTATAAAAAAATTTCTTTTATCATTCCAAGCATCTATTCTTTGTAAATTTAGATTGAAATTTTAAAAAGTTATTTCTTAAAAAAAGGTTTTCCCCGTGATTCCCAAAATTTCTTTTGGGGCAAAATTCAATAGCAATCTAAAAAAAAAAACTTTAACCCTCTGTTTTTGAAAAGAATTTTTTTTCCCAAAAAATAAATATTTAAAACCACTAAAGGGAAAAACCCCCAAAATTTAAAATTCATTGGATTTTTAAAACTTTTAAACCTTGAGTTTTAAATTTTTAAACATTGGTAAAAATCTTTGCTAGATTTCTCCCTTTTTTACATCTTTGTTTTTTTTCCAAAAAATGAACATTCTTTTTTTTTTGGGTTTTTTCAAGATCTATTTTTTAGGGTTTTTGCCCTTTTTTCATGAAAATTTTGTTTTTTTGCCCTTATTTATAGGGTTCTTAGTCGGCAACATCCCCAGCTATCACCAAAAATGGCCCCGGGGTTTTGGGTACCCTAGGGAAAAATTTTTCCATCTAACATTCAAGTTTTAATATTTTTAAAATCAAATTTGTTAAATTTGGGTAATGCTTGTTTTTTTTTTTTTTGAAAATGTTTGATTTCTTTACAAAAAAACTTCAAAGATATACAGTGTAATATAACCCGAAGTAAACTTGGGTTTTTTTTCCCTTTGGGACTGACCCTTACTCTTGACTTCCAATTCAAAGTAAATCAAAGTAAATTTGTTTTTTAAAAAGTTTTCCTTTTAAATTTTTTTAACCCAATGTATTCTAAAAAGCGGGGGTGAGTAAAACTTTTGAACAAGTCTTTTACTTTTTTTGGGATGCTTTTAAAACTTTAGTAAAATTCTAGTTTTAATGAAAAATTTAAAAAAAAATTTGGGGGTTTAAAAATTGTTAAGGACAAACATTAAAAGGGGGGGGGGAAAAATTTTCTTTTTCTCTTTTTTTTTTTCCCCTTCCCCCCCACATTAGCTTAAACAGTTTTCCTCATTTCCAATTTTTAAAATTTAAAAAAATTTAAAAAATCAAAACTTTAAAAAAAAGGGAAAATTTGGTATTTTCCCGGGTTTTTGGGGGTTTTTTCCCCCTTAAATTTTTTGGGGAAAAGTGTCATCTGATGATGTGCCCCCTTTTGCTGCAGTAACCCAAAAAGAGTTAAAAACTACACAAAAAAAAAAAAACAAACTAAATAAAAAAAAACAAAACTAAAAAAAACCCCAAAACTTTTGAAAAAAATTTTTTTTTTTTTTTTTTTAGGGGGGTTTTCCCCCCTTTTTGAAGCCCCTTTTTTTTAAAGTTTTGGCTAGACGTTCCTTATCAAAAAAATTAGGGGGTGATTTTAAATGGTTTCTTAAATATTAATACTTAAAACCCTTCAAAAAAGGGGGTTTCAAGGGGCCCCCATTTTTTTTAAAGGTCTTACCAGTTTAAAGGTTGGGGTTAAAAACTGCCCCATGGGAAAATATGTTGTGATAAAAAAAGGGCCCAAAACCCACCGTGATTGTTTTTGGGGGGAAAAACAATTTAAATCGGAAGGGTAAAGTAATCTTTTTGACCTACAAAAAATTCTTTGGGGAAATCTTTGATCATGAAAATCCTTTTTTTTTTCCCCTTTAGATTTTGTCTTCATAAGCTTCTCTTCGAATCCCCCAAGTTCTTGAAATTAAAGTTTTTTGTGTTCACCCCCCTCCCCCTTCGCTTTGGGGTTTTTTTGTTTTTTCACCCCCTTTGCCTTATGTTCCAGCTCCACGGGAAATGACAGGGTTTTTCCAAATTTTAAAAAAGGTACGGAGGGCTCCCCTTGGGGGGCTTGTAAGCTGTCCGGGAGGCCCCTTTGCATCCTCAAATCTTGTTTTCCCCGTCCCTTCCCCGCTTGGTTTTACGGTTTTTTTTTCCGAATAGATTTTTTTCTCGTTTTTAGACTTCTGCCCCCCTTGGTTTGAGGGTGGTATGGGGGGGGGGAAAATGCGAGATGACCCTTTTATTTTTTTAGTAGAGTTTCCCCTTTTTCCCATTAAAAAAGTGTGTTTCCACGTCCTGATAAGGCCTTTGGTGTCCCCAAAAAAAGCAAAAATATGGATTTAACAAAATCCCAAAATTTTCTTTTAATTTGTTCGAGTCCTTTGGCTTCCCCCCTTTGAAAATAACCCCCAGCAAAAAGGATTTAAAATTTTTGGGAAGGGGAAAAAAAGGCCCCTGAAGTCAATACCCAAATTTTCAAATATTTAAAAGCAAGAAGGGTTAAAAGGGTTTTTGATCTTACTCCCAAGTTCCCCAAAACTTTTGAAAATCGTTCACAGCTTAAAAAAAAATTTAAAAAAGTCAGGGGAAAAATGTGGGGCCAAAAAAAACCAAAAACCTAATCCCTTTTTAGTGTCCTTTAGGGGCCAAAAAGTAAACCCTGCTATGGTGACAAAATTGCAAGACAGAAGGATATCGTCTTGGAAATACCCTTCAAAAAATTTTTATAGCAAAATGTTTCCAAAAAAATGGGTTTTTCCCTTTCAAAAAACTTAGCATCACTTCTTAAATTTTTTCTTTTTGAGCCCCGGGAAAAAACACTTGGTTTGTTTTTTTGAAAACCCAAAAAATTGAAAATATCAGTTCCACAAATTGTCTTTTGAATAAAAAAAGGATAATAACTGGAAAACATCTTGTATTTTGTGGCCCCCTTTATGATGGGGAAATTTGATGAGGTGGTCGGAACTAATTTTTTTGAGCCTTTCCTATCGTTCTCCAATGAAAATTTTTAAAAAGGGGGTACCCCTGAATAAGTTTTGGGGTTTGCCTTTTCTTCGCGAGCGGTATTTAAAAAAGCTGTTTATCAGGAAAAAAAATTCCTTTTTTTTCCAAGTAAATATGATCTAAAATTTTTTTAATGAAAAAAAAACAGCCCAAAAAGTTCTTTTTCCGGGTTTTGGGGAAAATTTTTCCCTTGGCATTTTCCCCCAAAATTTGGAAACAAAATAAATGGATGAGAAGCTCTCCCCAAATTTTTGGGGCCCAAAAACTGTCCAATGCCCCTAGTTGCCCGCATCCCCCATGTTTTAAAAAGGGGAAGGGGCCGGGGGGTGGTTGGAGATTGGAGCAGAAGAAAAAAGTCCCTATGTGTCAAAAAAGGGTTTTTGCGGCCTCATCGAACTCAAATGTCATTTTTTTTGTAGAAAAAGACAAAAAGGGGTTTAGTGTTTTGGGAAAAAACCCCCTTGGGAAACGTCGATTAAAAACCTGCACTCCCAAAAAAGCCAAAATTTCCCCTTTTTCTTACGGGGTTTTAAAGGAAAAAATTTAACATTTTTTCCCCTTGCTTTATTTGATTAAGCCCCCTTTGAAGGTATATATGGCCCAAAAAAGGACCTGTTAAAAACCCTAAAGTGACTTTTTTCTAATTCACACTAGATTCTTTTTATAAAATTTTTTAAGCATTTTGTAAGGTTAGTAAAAATGAATCAAAAGAATTCCCTTTAAACGGAAAAATCTCCTAAAAAATTTATGTATTTCCCTTTAAACTAAAAAATTACTAACCATACATCTTTGGAAAAGTGGTGGGGGATTGAGAGCCCAAAAAAGGGGGCCCCTTTGATACGTAAAAGTACCCAAGGGGGGAAAGGGAAAAGGGGTTTTTTTTGATCTTTTTCCGGGTGCCACGGGAAAATTTTATAAAAACTGAATAACCTCAAGCCCCAAAAATTTGTAAATGGCCGCCCAAAAGGTTTAAACATTGATCAAAAAAAGGAAGGGGGAAGTTTGGGCCTTCCGAGTTGCGCGTTTTTAAATTTCCCGTATTAAAAAAAAAACCCCCCCATCCTTTTTGAACCCCAGTAGGAATTAAATCACCCTCGGGTTTTTAATCACGTTAAGGTTTTCTTTTTGGGCAAAATTTGGGGGGGAAATTACCCTTTTTTTCTGCGGAAATTGGATAATCTATGCATAAGAAGTTTCAAGTTTCTTTCTTAACTACCCCCTCATAGGGTGGTTTAAAACCCGAGCTGAATTTTTCTTGAAGGTTTGAAATTTTTTTCCTAAAAAAAATTTGTGCATGAGGTGGGGGGCTTGCCCCTTTTTTTGTTTGGGGCCCCCAAAAGGCTTTTTTTACTTCTCAACCCCAATCAACTTTTCTTTTCAAAATTTTTTTGCTTGTTGGAGACTATCAAGAAAGATTTCCCTTTTTTCCTAAAAAAATTATTTTTTGGAGTTGGGGGTGGGGTTTTTTAATTTGCTTCGGTCCCCGAAAATTTTAAGGAAAAAATTTTGTGTTAGGGGGGGGTTAAAATGAATTTTGGGCCATCATCCCTGAAAAGGTTTTTAAAAGTTTCCCAAACTAAAAAATTTTTCCCTCAAAAGGGATTTAAAATTTTTCCCCTTTTAAAAAAGTTGTAAAATTTTTTAAATCTTTAAATCTTTTTTAAATTTTCAATTTCAACTTTTAACATTATAAAAAACCAAAAATAGTCTGTGTTAAGGGGTTTCAAAAATCAACAAAAAAAAAAGGGTGAGATTTCATTTAGGATATTTCAGGGGATAAAATGTTTTTTTTTAAACACTTCCCCCTAAAAACCTAGTAGGTTCCTCTGTACTCGTTTTTTTGTTTTGATTTTTAAAAAAAAGGGCCCCCTTTAAAAATATATCAAAGGGAATTTTCGAGAATCATATTTTCCATGTCAAAACGAAAAAATTTGGGGGGAAAAACCCCAAACCCTTTTTTTTAAAAAAAATTTCTAAAAACCCCCCTCAGGATAAACATTCCCCCCTTCAAAAGGGTTGAAAAAAACCCCCCGGTTTTTTAGGGGGGAAATTTTTTAAACATTAAAAAACAAAAAGGCAAAAAAAATTTTTGGGAAGCCCCTAAATCACAATAGTTTTTTTTTTTTCCCAAAGGTTACCCATTTTGAAGGAATGAAAACATATGGTTTTTACATTTAGGGGGAAAAGCTTCTTTTAAAGAAAGCTAAAAACATTCTCCCCTTTAACTAATCTTTTCTTTCCCCTTTTAGCTTTTTTTTTTTTAGGCACAATTCTTTTAAAATTTTTGGAAATAACGGGGGGGATTTGCTTAATGCATCAGAAAGGGGGAAAGTTTTCCTTTAAAATTTGCGAAAGTGTCAAAAATCTTTTTTTCTTCAGCTTCATTTTGGTTTTGTTTTGGGAAAGGGGAAAAGGGGGTGCTTTTGGGCATGACCTTTGGTGGTTAAATGGGGGCCCCTTTGTTCATTGTTTTGTGGTTGGGGGGTTGGAGTTTTTTTCTCGTCTTACCTCAGGATTAGTTGGGATTCTTTTAAATTTGATCCCTGAATTTCTTTTCCCTTTAAAAAAGGGGAATTGCTTACCCTTTTTCTTTGATTTGGAGGGTTTAAAAAGGTAATTCCCTTTGGGGTTTTCCCCAACCCTATTTGGGAAAAGAAGAAAATTGACTTCCCCGTTTTTCCCAGTTGTGGTGCTTTTTTTTTGGTTCCCCTAAAATTTGTTTTGTTTTAACGGCAAGTGTTTTTAAAAATTTCCTAAAGGGGAATACCTGAAGGGGGAAAAAGCCTGTGATATTTGGGTTTTATGGCTTGGGGGGAATTTTTGGGGGTTTTTGTGGTTTATTCCCCTTATCTGAAGTTAGGGTGATCCCCCACCGGGGTTGAAATTTTTTTAATGGGATCTATTTCCTTACGGTTGCCCGGGAAAAACCGCCTCCCGCTTTGGGGGGTTTTCAGATTGTTTTTTGAAAATGTGGGGCACGTCGGTGGGGATGCTAGGAGCAGCGAAAAAATTTCCCCAAACCCTTTACCTGCTGCTTTTTTCCAAGAGCTGTTCCCGCCCCAAGGGAGGTAAAATTAAAAATTTTGTGTTAAAAGGTTAGACCACTTACCCCATTTCCCTTCCCTTGAAGGTATCTTTCCCTATACCCAAATTTTTTCAAAATTTGGGCCCCGGCCTTAAGGTTTTTTTTCCCCCAGTTTACCGGGGTTTTGTTTTCTATAGGCCCCCCCTTTTCGCACCCCTCATCTTTTTTCCCCTCGGAAGTAGGCCCTGTAAAAGGGTATTGGTAAGGATTTGTTCAGTTTACCCCATGTTGGGGCAGCTTGCACAAAAATTTTCTTAAAAACCCCCCAATACTCATGAAGGTTCTTTTTTCCCTTTGTTTTCCCCCAAAAAATTTTTTCTTCTTTACCGCGGCTCTGGTTGGGGGAAAAGAATTTGCCCAAAGAAGGGCCCCTTTTCAGTTCATGTGGTTATAAAAAACCGGGGCAAAAAAACAACCAATTTTTAGCTTTAGTACTTAAAAAAAAAGGAAAAAAAAACGCGTAGTTTTATTTATCGTCGGTTATTCCTTCGGCCTCATATTTAAAACACACTTTTGGGAAAAAATTTTAAAAATGCTTTTGAGGATTTCATTTCAAAACCATAAAATTTTGGGTGCAGATGTATAAACCCCCGGTTTTTTAATTTCAAATTTTTCCCCCAAAACAGTTCGGGATAGTAAATAAAAAAGGGGGTTTTTGATTCACTTTCCCGGGGAGCCAACCCCCTTAAGGTTTCTCGGATTTGCCATGTCGTCCTCTTTTTGTAGACAAACCCCTACTAAGTTCGGCCCAGTGGTGATTGTTTCTTGTCGTAGTCTCTTTAGAGTCTTTCAATCTCGGGGATTAAAATTAGTTCCCCCGTCTGAAAAAAGAAGGTCTTTCAAGAAGAAAAAATTTGACACCCAAACCCGGCAACGGCGCCAAAATTTGATGGGTGCAAAAATCCAACAAAAAAAAAAAATACTCCTAGCAATTTTTGTTTGAAAAAGGTGGTGGTAGGGTCGAACCCCCAGGGAGGGAAAAATATTTTTTTTTTAAAAAAACAAATAAAGTAAAAAAGGTAAGAAAAAAGATTTTTGGGAAAAGCCTACCCAAAAAGGGGAAACAAGGGTTTTAAAATTTTGGAAATTTTTTTTACGATGCAAATGTTTCTTTTTGGGTTTAGAAAAAATTTGGTTTAAAAGGGTTTTTAACAAGCTCTAAAAACCTATCTTCCTTTTTTCCCCAAAACCCCCGGGGGACAAGCCTTTTAATTATTTTTTTATTGTTTTAAAAAAACCCCTTAGAAAAACCCCTTAGGTTTTTTCTTAAATACATTTTGTCTGGAGACACCCAATTCATGCCGTAGTTTTAAAAGTAACCTATTTAAAATGATCACACACCCCATAAAATAAATTTCCCGGTCTTTCTCTTTTATAACCAAACATGTTATTGCTTCACTAAGACTAAACAATCAAAAAATTACGGATTTGATGCTAGTTGACAAATTTTAAATTGTTAATTGGTAGAAGAGCTCTTTCTCCAATCAAAAAAAGATAATAATGACAAACGGGTCAAAAAGATTATGAATACCCCAAAGCAAAGAATAGAAAAAAATTTTTTAATTGACCTTTCCCAAATTTGTTTGGGGAATTAAAATCTAGACCCTTTGGTGAAAAATAGCTTAGCTACCCTGTTATCAATAAAAAAGAAAAAAAAAGTAGAAACATAAAGAAACCCCCGGGTTTTTGCTCTGTCCACGTTTCCTTCTTCAAATCCAAAATTAAAAACAAAAGTTGTCCCAACCCCCTTGGGGGGGCTTATTTTTTACTTAGATGGATTGAAAGGATCTTTTGAAACAAGATACGAAAATATCTTTCCTTTTTCAAGTAGATTTTGAGAAGTGAATTGTTGCCTGGCAAACCTCAAAACCCGGCCGTGGTTTTAAACCCGGGCCTTCCCTTGTGAAATTTTTAAACTTCAAATGCCCCAAGGTTTTGAACCCTGGTTTTTCACCCCGGGGTGGGTTTTAAAACCCCCTGCCCTCCTTTTTGGGTATTTTTCAAGTCTTCAACCCCCCCCCCTGTGAACCAGGTTCACACACGGCCGATTTTTTAAAAGGGGCCTTCATCTGGTTTATGTTCCACACTTTTTTCCTTGGCACATTATCTTCACCACGGCTTCAAACACGGGTTTTTCCCACGGGTTCCCCCACGGCCCTGCCTTAAGCCCTGTTTTCTCCCCTGTTCAAAGACCCATTTTCGCCTTTTTTTCCCCGTGGTAAAACGGTTTTAACCCCTTTGGGGGGCCTAAACCCTGTTCCTTCGGTGGTGTTAAATTTTTGTTTATCCAAAATTTTTGTGACTTTCTAAAAAAACTTGAATTAGATCCTTGGGCTCCAAATTTAAAAAGGGTTTATCCGATGATAGAATTAAAGTACCCCTTTCCTTTGATTTTTTAAAATCAAAAAAAATTTAAAAACAAATTTTTTATAAAGATTGAGTTAAAAAGGCTTATCCCCTTTTTCTCACAAGACATTTTTCCCCCACAAAAATCTCATCAGTTGCATAAATTTCCCCCTTTAAAAAGCTCAAAAAATAAGCAGTTAGAATAAGAGTTGAGATAAGGCATACCTTTAGGAAAAGGATTTGTAATTTAAATTTCTTTACCTTGCTTGTAGTGGATGAATTGGGAAAAAAATTTTGATGAACTCCCCCCAAAGAGCATCCTTTTTTTTTGTTATGTTGTCCCCCTTAAGTACTTCAAGGATTCATGATCAATGTGGATCAAAAAAATCCTTGGCCCCAAAAAAAGTGTTGCCCCAAAAACCCGTGCTGAACCAAAGATATAAAACCTTTTTATAAGTAGGGTAGTTCAAAAGGTTTCCCCCCCAAATTGCATTCCCCTAAAGAAAACAATTGGTTTTTTCTCTTGCTGAAACATGCTCCAATACCCAATTTTGAAGTTTTACTCAAAAATTTAAACATTTTTTTGGGGAAAAATTTGGGGAAAGCAAGTAAGGGGCCTGAGTAACTTATTTTTAAACGTCTAAAGGCCTTTTTTTGTTGCTTTCCCCATTAAAAACCCCGTTTTTTGATTACCCAGTAAAGGGGGGCTGCAATGGGTTAAAAATCCTTCAAAAAACCTCCTGAAAAAAAAGGGTAGCCCAATGGAAACCTGCACATTATTACTTTTTTGGGAAATAGGCCATTTTTGGGTTTTACACGAATTTTTCTTGTCACCCTGAAATCCCCTGTGCATAAAAAAAAACCAAAAAACAAAGTTTATCTATAAAAAAAGTGCATTTTTTGGGTTTTCTTTAAAATTTTTCCCCTTTTCGAAGAACTTCAAAAACCCACCCCTCAAGTGAGATTTTGGCCCCCCAAAATCTTGAAAATGGGATATATAAAAAAGCCAACGACAAATTTCCCAATAAAAGCCCAAAAAAAACCAGGTTCAAAAGTCTCTTAAAAATTTAAAGGTTTAAAAAAAACCAAAAGGTTTTTAAAACCCAAACTCTTTACAATCCATATTTTGTTTTAAAAATGGGGTTTTCCCCTTTCACCCCCTTTTCTTTCTTTTAAAAATTTTGGTGATATTTTTTTTTCGATAATTTTTTGGGGGAAAAAAAAGCCCCTGACCTAAAAAAAATTCATCAAACATGTCTCTAAGCGGGGGGGGGGATGCGTATTTTAGTGTTTTTTTGGGGGGGCCCGGGGAAAGGTAAACACCCATTCCCCATGCCCCATCCTTTTGGGTCCCAAAAACACATGTTTTTCACATGGACTCTGCTTTTCTTTTTGTCCCCTTTTTTCCCCTTTTAATTCTTTTACCTCCCTTTTTTATTTCCCCTTTTTTCCCCCCTTTTTGGGTTGCTCCTATAACCCGGTTTTTTTGGGAAAAAGATGTCTGGGTACAAGGTCAATCTGGTGTAAAAACCCCCGAATGGGGGTTTAAACCCCTTTGGGAAAATCTCCTAGGGGGAATTTTAAAGTCCGCACAATCCCCCCAAAAACCACCTGGGCAAAGATTTAAAATTAGTTCTTAGTATTCAAACTTTTTTCCCCTTAAAAAAAACCAGCAACAACTAGGTTGCTTCTAAAAAAAAGTTCCCATTTCATTTGCTCTTGCCACAAACTCCCCTTTTGAAAGGGCTGCATTTCCTTTTTTTCACCCCCAAAGTTGACCCCCTTCAACTTGGTTCTCCATTTTTCCCAACCCCCCCTCTTTTTCCTTTTGATTCGTTTTTTTTTTCCCCTTTTTTTTCTCCGTTTTTTTTTTGCTCTCTAAACCCCCCCTTTAAAATTTTTCACTCCCTTTTTTTTAAAAAAAGGGGATTTTTTGTAGTAAAAATGACCCTCATACCCCTTTTTAGGTTTTAAAAGGGGTTTAAAGATTAAAAGCTTTTCCCCTTGGTGAACAATTTAATTTTAGAAAAGCCTCATGAAAAAATTCCATAAAATTGCCAGGGCCCCCCCAAAAAAAACATGAACGCTTGCACGGCAAAATGCATAACCCCTCCCCTCTCCCTCCCGAGGGAAAAAAAAGAAAAAAAAGGGCTTGCTTTCCCCTTAGTCTCCCCAAATATCATTCAGCCACGCAATTTTTTTGGTAAGGTTTTTATAGTCTTGAGCCCCCCCCCTCTCGAAAAAAAAATTATCACCACATTAGTCCCTTTTTCCCCTCCATCAAGTTTAAAATGCAAATTGGCCCCCTTTAATAAATTAAAAAAGATATTCTTTTTTAAAAACCCCTTTTTTCCCTTCCTGACATTCAAAGCTCGCTTCATATCCCAAATTTCCCTACTCCAGGCCCCTGTCTCACTAGCATTATCTAATGGGGCTATAAATCCTTTCCTATCCCCCCATTTCTGTACTCCCCTCATCACGCAGAATATAACACCCCTTTTTGGGACATTAAAGAAAAATTTTTGGCCCCTTTTGGGTTTTTTTAAAAATCAAATGTCACGATTTTGGAATAGAAAAATCGGGTTTCCCCCTTTGGTTATGGGGGTTTGAACCCGTTCCCTTTTCCCCTTTTTTTTTTTGGGGGAAAAAAGGCTTTTTTCCTTTTTTTTTGGGGTTTGTCTTTTAGGCGGTGCCCCAGCCCCCCTTTTAAAACCTTTGTAGTATATTGCTTAAGGGGGTTTTTGAGGAGGTTTCATTTTGCGGGTTTAAAAAAACTTTTTTTCCCCATGTGAAAATTAGGGTTATACCGGGGTTTCCCAAAATCTTATCAATTTAAAACCAAAAGAGTTAAAAATTTTGGGGTGAACTCTTAAAATTTGTGGGGTTTTTATATTTTCTTTTTTCAAAATTTCTTTTTTTTTAGTGTGTCATTCTGGGGTTGGGGGAAATTTGGAATTTCTTGGATAGATTTTTTCTAATTGTACTCGTTTTTTTGGGTTTTTTTTAAAGTTTTTTTAAATTTTATTGGGGTCATATTGAAGATTAAAATTAAAAAATCGTTTCTTTTTTATTGGAAAGGGATTTTTTATAATTAAGGTTTTTTTTTTCATTTGTGGTTTTTTTCGGGATTATATGAGATTAGGGTGTTGATAGAAGTTTTTTATGTTTTGGTATTTAATTATATCTTTTGGGTTTTTTGGTTTATCTTTTTTTCTTGGGGGTTTTCCATGTGAAAAAATGCCCTTTGAGACCCCATTTTTTTAAACTTGGATTTTTATTTTAAGTCTTTTGATTGTGCTTTTGTGGAATTAGGACTCATTTTTTTTGGGATCAGACCCTATTCACATTTGGATTTAAGTTTGAACCCATTTTGTTAATTGGTTAAAAAGCATTGAGATTTGTTAATTTTTATGAGATTAAAAGTAGTTTGAAGGAAAAGGGCTAAGTTTTCTTTCAATTTGGTTTTGTGTCCCTTAAAAAACTTGGTTTTAGGACATAAATTGTCCCTAAAATTTTTGGAGAAGGGTTTCAAAACCTTTCAAAATTTCTTTTAATAGGCAAAAAATTTTCACCCCCCTTGTTTCATGTTTAAAAATCTGATCACCCTAAATTCCTGTAAAGCTATGACAAATTTGTAGGTTAACAATTCTTCTTGTCATCTTTTTTGTTTCCCCCCATAAAAGTCATCCCCCTTTTTTAAAACTTGTAGATGTGCCCAAAAACCCAGCATTTAAAATTTTAAATTTTGGACTTTTTCCCTTGGGTTTAAACCCCCTGGTATGTTTGCCTAAAAAAACCCCAACAACCCCTTTTCCTTTCCCGAAGTTCCTTTTCCCTATCAGTGTTGGTATTTTGTTAAGCCTTAGCATGTTCCCCTATACCTTTTTGTCCTCCCATTGATCCAAGACTTTTAGTAGAAGTTCCTTACTTATTACTAGCTGTGGGAAAAGGGTTGGATGGGCCTTTACTTGAGAGGAATCAAAATCCAACAAAAAACCTATCATTAGGGCAAGCTAAAGGTTTTTAAATCTTAGCGATGGGGGCCCCTTTTTGAGCAAACCCCCCCAAAAAAATTATTCGTTTACAAAATATTTTATCTTATTCATGTTTTTATATATTCCAACAGGCACACTTCTTATATTTTTTTGGGCGATAGACAAACTCACTAAAAATTTTTAAATTGTGGGTTATCCATGGACCGACTTGAACCAGCGATGAGTTGGCCCGACGAATCCTATGGAAAGACCCACACATGATGAAGCCCTTTTTTCTTTTATTTTGTAATTGTTATTTGGACCATTTTATGTTGTAATTTTCTTTTGGGACACTTTAAATTTTGATTGTAATTGTCTTTAGGGCCCCGGGCCCCCTTTAAAAAGTGGCTTAGTTATGTTTTTTGTGCTTTTCTAACCCTAAGGGGAGCAAGTAAAAAATACTTGTTTAAAAAGTAGGGTTTGGGGGGGGCCCTTTTTTCAGTTTAGAAAATCACATTTTCTTGGAGAGCTTGGGGTTTTCCCCTAGTTCAATTTCCTCTTATCAATTTCAATCACAAAAGTTGAGATTTTTGGGGTTTAGTGCAACAATTGAAATTGTGAGTCTTTATCAATTTCTTTTTTATTGTTTTTTTCTTTTTTTCTCTGTGTGTAATATTTTGGGTTTGGGGGTTTGAACATTTTTTGGTTTTGATTTAAATTTGGGGATCAATTCAAAATAGTGTGTTTTTTTGAGTAATTATCATATTAGGTTTAAATTTTTCAACTTTGATTGTCATTTTAAAACCGTGAATTGGATATTGTGGGAAGGGGGTTTTTGGAATTGGTTTTATTCATCTTGATGTATTTCACGGGGAAATTCCCATTTGTGTTTTTGTATATTGAAGAAATTTTTTTGGGGCAAAAATTGAATTGCAAAAATTTTGAGTTTTTTGGAACTTATTCTTTTTTCACCATGGTTTCACCCCAATTTCCAACTTGTTGAATTGGTTTTGATCTTGTGAAAAAAATTTTGTTCCTTTGGTTCATTTGCATTTTGCTAGCCCTTGGTTTTGGGCACATCATTTTTTGGGTTTAAAGAGCATCACCCATACTTGGATTCATTCTTGATTCCATCTTAGTTGAAGAATGGGGTCAAAAAAACTTTGGGGATTTGATCCCATTGTTAAAATTTGTTTTGGGGGACTAGTTTGATTGACATTGTTTAATTGTCTTTCAAATTGGTTTTGATGTTCTTAATCTTGGTTTTGAGCACATCATTTTTTGGGTTTATCAGAGTTTGGGGTTTTAAAGAGGAGGGATTTGCAAATTTTTTTCCCCGGAAAATTTTGGGTTCTTGAGTTTACATTTTGATTCCAAAATTGAAAGTGGAAAATTGAATTGTTTATGTTGTTACTTGAAGGGGGCGTGATTGTCTTGCTTGGGGAAATTGAAAATTGTGCTTGTTGAGTGATTTTTGAATATTTTTGAAAAAACCTTTTTGTTGTGGAATTCACCCTGAAGGAAAGGGGAAAGATAGTGCACTTGTGAATAAATTTCGGAAGTAAAAATTTTGTAGGAAAAGAATTTTGTTTTTTAATTGTTTGAATTCGGAATAGGGGAGAGCATTTTCAATTTCCAGATTTTTAATAGTGTGGGGAATGGAATTTTTTTGATTTCAAAAAAAAAGCATTTAAAAGGGGAAAGGGGTTAATGTGGTTTGTTTGAATTTGAAAATTACTTCTTACCAATTGTGGAAGGGTTGCAAATTTGTTTTTGTGGTTTGTTTTCAAATTTAAATTGTTGCTATTTTTGGGGTATAAGTTGTGCTTTTCTTTAGTGTTTGTTTGTGGTGGGAAAATTGTATTTTTTAGGAGTGTGAGTCGTGGAGTTTGTGTAGAGTTATGATTTCAAAAAAAAATAAAAAATTATGGAGGTTGTTGCATCGTGGTTGTATGTTATGGAAATTTTGGTGTAAAAGGAGTATTTAATTTTCGGCATTGTGTTTGTTTGTTAAAAAAGGGAATTTTCCATTTTTGAATTTTTTGGAAATTGTGTGGGGGTAAGGTGTGAAAAATTAAGGCTAAAGTTTTGGGTGTAGTGATGGATAGCAAACCGTTTAAGAGGAAGAAGGGTTTTTTTCAATTTTTGAAATAAAAATGTGAAAAATGTGCATTTTCGGAAATTGGAAAGGGAAAATAATTATTATTTTCATAATTGAAATCAGAATTGAAAGTGTACATTAAGAGGGGTTTAATTTGAAATCTCAAATACCATTAAAAAAATAAAATTTAAATTTTGTATCATTTGAATTTGAAAGCCCCTTACCATTTGTGGAGTTGTTTCATTATTGAATAGGCCCGCCCTTTTTTTGTGTTTAAGTTGCCCGGGTTTTTTTTTTTTTGGGGAAGTGAATTATGCCCTGGCTTGAGGGAAATGTATTTTTAGTTATATTCTTGTTAATTTAGGAGAGGTTGTGAAAATTTTTTTTTTTGGTTATTGTATGTGTTGGGCAAAGGGGGTTCTTAGTAGTGGCGTGAAAACATCGTGAATTTGTGGCATAAGGGGACTTTTGTTTTGGGGGTTTTGGTGTATTGTGTTTAGTATTTTCCTTGCCGCCCTTTGTGAAATTTTAAATGGGGGAGAAGTCAAGGCAAAAATAAGGAAAGTGGGGTAGTTTTTAAATTTTTAAAATTTAAACAAGTTATTAAGGTGTGAAAATAATTGAACTAGTTTCTTAAATACTTGTAGTTGAATTTTTAAATTTTATCTACTTGAAAGTAGGGTTTAGTGGTTTTTTTTACTTGTGCTTGGTTGTGTACTTGGAAGTGGAAGTGTGAGGATAATTTTTTGTGTTTTTGGGGGGTTTTAACATAATTTATGTTTGGAGATTTTCATTATGCTAATGTTTTTTGCCCGGGCATTTAAATACATTTATTAAGGGTGTGAAAAAAAGGGGAAAAATTATTCCCTTTCTTTTGTAGGGTTTCAAAAAAAATTTATGTGTCCCTTTTTGTTTATGGTGGTAGTTTTTACCAAAGTGGTAGTTGCATCGTTAGTATCGAAATAAAACTTCCACTTTTCCCCATCCCGAACCTTTACATTGCATTGGCCCTTTGTGAAACAGGGGAGTTTGCATGTGACCCAAAGAGCTAGGATGCCATTCAGGGGTTGGGGATTTTTTCATTTTTAGTGCTGTTGATGATCGTAGTTAACAAATTAAAAAAAAATCCTTTCACTCTCACTCTTTTTCATGATCAAACAGGGGAAGTGCCCTATTGGATTGAAGTAGTTTATGTTCAAGCACGGATATCATTCCCTCAGGGATTGCGAGTACTAAAACTGACCCTTTAAACCGACTATCTAA
>JBBMOL010003070.1:0-18645 GCA_037954665.1 Laguncularia racemosa | reverse complement strand
ATGTTATAGAATTTTATACTAAACATAAGAGAAGGAGCGGGGGAAAATCTAAAGAAAAAAGTATTCTTCGTCCTTTAGTCTTCGAAAAAAAAAAGGGAAATGTGGAAAATTCCTTTTTGTGTCGAAATAAATAAGGGGTTTTGGATTCTTCGTCTTCGTAAAAGATTCAATTCTTAGTTTCGATTTTTTACGGTTTGCTTTTTAGAGTCCTTTTCTTTTTTGACATATTTTATTATAAAAAAAGTAGTGAAAAACAAAAAAAAAAATAGATAAAAATCAATTTATTGAGAAAAATAGAACTTATTCAATGAATTTTTCAATTTCAACTTTGATGAGATGCTAAATAGATAGAATAAGGGTCTATTAGAAAAAAATTTGTTATAATATCGGATCGAAAGAGTATATAGTATAATTGTTTTCATTCAGGAAAACGAAATCGAACGATTCCTTCCTTCTTCTAACTTGGAAAGTATCGATAGGGTACTATCTCGAGTAAGAGAGTTCTAAATGAATATGAATTAATGAAATTTTCAAAACTCTTATCATAAAAAATAAAATGAATTTTTTTTTTAAACATCGAGCAGAGTATCTATTTTATCATTTAGATGAATAAATTTATTTATGAAAGCTAAGAAAGCGGGGGTAGCCTGCGTTCTTAAACTTTTTTTTTCTCCAACTTAGTTACTGTTATTGATAGACTTTAGAGGATGAACCCCAAACCCGGAGTATGAACCATAAAAAAAAATCCTATTAAACCAATCACAGGAAAATTTTTTCCGCCTCCCTCCCCCCCCATTTTTAAAGTTGCCCCGGGCTAGGGGGGGGACATAAAACATTTCATAGAATAATTATGAGAGGGTGACCCCTTCCAAAGGGGAAATAAGAAAATTTATTATTTATTTTTTTTATATTTAGTTTTTTTAAAGGGGGTTTTTTCTCTTAATTGAAGAAAAATAAATTGGAAAAAAAAAACGAAATTTACAAAAATTTGGAGTAAAAAACCCCAGTAAAAGACTGGTACGATTAAAATTCAACATTTTTTTTTCCCATTGGGGTTTTTGGATTTTTGGTTTTGCCCCTTTTAATTTGTATTAGGTTTATCGTTGGATAAAACCCCATTGTGATTTTGGGGCCCCAAAAAAAAAAGAAACGGGTGGGTTTTACGGGCTGGGGTCCAGGGAATTTTTAACCCAAACCCAAATCGCACTGAAAAAAAAATTGGGGGATAGGTTCGATCTAGGGTTTTCATTTTGTCCTCCAAAAAAAAGGATTACAAAATTTTCATGGAGTTGTTCCAAAGAGTAAAAAAAAGGGGGCCAGTTTTTTAATTTTTGGAATTTTTCCTTGTGGCTCTTTTAAAATTTTATTGGGTTTGGAGGGGGGGTTTTCCAAACCCAACATGAAAGCAAAAACCCGTGTTGCCCGAAAAAAAACCAAAAACCCGAAAAAGGGTTTTTTAGGGGGGGTTATAGTAAAGGGCTTTGAAAAAAAAAAACCCAGTTTTCGAATTCGGGGTAAAAAATTCAGCAAAAAAAAAACTTTTTCCCCCTGTGCTTCCGACTTGCTGGTTTCCAAATTTTTTCTTGTACAGTTTAAAAGGGGTTCGAGTCCCAAAAAGTTTGATATAGAAAAAGGGGGGTTTCCCACTAAAGGGTTCAATCCTTGGGGAAGATCGTCAAATTTTGGGTCCAAAGGGGGTTTTTTTTTCAAATTTTTTCCGAAACCCATTTTTGGCAATCCTTCTTCGGGAAACGGAAACCGAAATTTTTTTTTTTCCGGGTATTGAAAGGGAAGAAATAGAAAAATTTCCTTTACTTTTTTCCCCTTTCCCCTTTGGGGGGATATAAAATCTTGCATTTTTTTTTAATTCTTTATTCAAATTTTGTTTGTATTTTTAAAAGGGTTCTTTTCTCTTTTTTTTTTGGGGGTTCGCAAAGAAAAATAAAAATTTTGGGTTTAAAAAAAAGGTTGATTTAAAATTTTTCCCTTTTTTTTTAAAAATTTTTAAAGGGGATTTTTATCATATTTCCCCCTGGTTTGCAAAATTTTGAAAAAATTTTTCTTTTTTCTTGGGTTTGTAAAAAAAAAGGTTTTTTTTTTTGGAAATTTCTTTTTTTTTTTTTTTTTTGCATTTTCAATTTTTTAAGGGAATTGGTTATTCGAAGATTTAAGTAATTAAGATTTGGTTAGGATTTAGTTTTTTGGGAAAAAAGAAAAAAAAAAAAAAAGGAATAAAAAAAAAGGTTTTTTCAAAAAAGGTTTTAAAAATTAAAAAGTGAGTTTATTTTTTTTAAATATTTTTTTTATAAATGGGTATTGAAATTTTAAATTTTCCCTTTTGATTGGGGAAACCCCGGGAAAATTTGGGTAGATTTTTTAAAAAATTGTTTAAAATTGTTTTTTTTTTTCATCTCCCTTACTCTTTTTTTTTTTTAAATTGGGGGCCCTAAAAGAAAAGGGGTTTAAATAAAATTTAACAACTGGGCCAATTTGAACTTTTTAACTTTCAATTTAAAAAGGGGGTTTTTTTTGTTTTTTTTAAAAAAATTTTCCCTTTTAAAAAAAAATTTTGAAAACCCCTTAAAGGGAAAAAGGTCCCCTTTAGAAAAAAAAACATTTTAGGGACAAAAAAATATTTAAATTTAGCCCCCTTTAATCTTTTTTGCTTACTTTAATTTTTTTAAATTTTCGGTTTTCTTTTTGAAAAGGGTTAACGATAAACCTCGTTATTTTTTGGTTTTGGCCCAAGGGAAAAGGATTTTTTTTTAAAAAATTTTTTTTGGGAATAAAACCAAAAAATCATAAAAAGGGGAAAAAATTCTTTTTTTGGGTATTCATATATTCTATATTTCCCCTTAAAACGAAATTTTTTTTCCCCAAAATTGGGGAAAGGTCTTTGAGATTAAAGGGGGAAAATTTTGAGTTAATATTTAGGGGGGGATTTTTACCCCCCCTTTTTCCCCTTTTCAAAAAACAAAAATTAAAAGGGAAGGGGAAAAGTTTTTCTTTTTGGGGGAAATTTGGGTTTTTATTAAGGTTTTTAAATTTTTCCTATTACTTTAGCTGGGATTTTTTTTGGTAACTGCTTAATTAACTACTTAGATATATCAAGTACTTCGATATACATTCTGTTCATATATATATGTATTTACAATAAACAATAAAGAAGGAGGATTTAAAATGAGAGATCTAAAAACATATCTTTCCGTGGCCCGAGTACTAAGTACTCTATGGTTTGGGGCTTAGCTGGTGTATTGCTAGAGATTAATGTTTCATTCCCGATGCATTGCATTCCCTTTTTTTTCTCAATTCTAGGAATTGACATGATGAGGGGTGAAGAAGAATAGGAAGGGGTGAAGAGATTAGAGATAGAATCAATAGATCTGTGACTAATCCATCCCCCCTCCCCTCTTTCTTTTTTTATAAAAATAGAATTCACTAATTATGACAGTAGAATAAAGAAATGAGGATAGAGAAAAATAAAAAGTAGATTCAAACTTCTCGGGACGAATTCGGGGTTCATCCATCCAATATTATTATTTATAAATAGAAAAAATAATATTCTATTGAGAAAACGGAATGGATCTCTCTTCACCTCCATAAAAAGACTCCTTTCTCTCCTCCACGTTGTTGTTGTTGAGAGCGAGTCCGTTCCGTTCTCAAATAGAATATATTTTTTATTTATAAATAATATATTGGAGGATATGAACCCGAATTTCGCCGAAGTTGAATTCTACTTTTATTTTTCACTCTTTCCTCATTTCTTTATTATACTGAATAATTAGGAAATTCTATTTTTATAAAAATAGAAAAAGAGGGGAGGGGGGGAGGGTTTAAGAATTAAATTTAGGAAGAACTATAGGGGTGGCAGAGGGGATTCACGAAACAGGAAGGCAGTGCGATTAGAAAAAGGTAGGCAGGATTATAATTGGGCACGAAAGAGGCGAGGGTGATTGCCCAACCCCCCCCCCCCCCCCCCTCCCGCCGCCCGCCCTCCCCCGTCCCCCGCGCCCCACCCGCCGCCCCACCCCTGCCCTCTGCCAGAGAGTTAGGCCGGGTTTAAAGTCTACATGCACCGAAACGGGTTTTAAAACCAGGGATTAATAAGTATCAGCCCTAACCCGATAAAGAAGAGAGGGGTAACAGTGGTGGCGTGGAGACATCAGGGGGGAAGGGATTAGCTACAACAATGCAAGAGAGAGTTGACGAATGGACAGCGCTAATGGACTAGAAACCATAGGGATGGGACAAGGGAAGGGATCGGGGAGCTGCAATTGACGCACGCCTCCCAACCACGGGATTAATAAAAAAAACAAACAAAACAATAAACATCAGGGTACGAAGGAAAAGGACGTTTTTCAGAAGGGAACCCGGATAGGAGTGGGCAGAGGGCAACGCGAGGTGCTTTCTACAAAACACTACTAACTGGATAAATGTAGACTCAAAATGATGGTTTTGACCCTCTTGGGGTAGAGGTGTTTTATATTTTTTTAAGGTTGATTGTGGTGGATATGGTCGAAGGGGGGAAGTGGAGTTAGAAGTTGAGGAGAGAAAAAAGGAGACACCAGCTTGAGGAGGGAATAAAAAGGATATTGGGATAATGTACGTGAAATTTCTGACGTTTTTTTTCTTTTAATTTTTTTTTTTTTTTTTTTTTTTTTTTTTTGATTTTTTTTTTCTTTTTTTTTTTTTTTATTAGGGTCATTGAAAATGGATTGGGATTGAACCGGGTTGATTTCCTTTGTTTTTATTTTCTATTTCATGTTATGTTATAGTGGTTGAGAGATCATTGGCATTGTATCCATGAGGGCATGCAATATCTTAAACTTAAGCACCACATTTACTTTACACCTACGTGACGAAATGGCCAAACTACGGTTTGAAAAGTGAGTTTGATAGTAATCTTTGAGTCTGGTATTTAACCTTAGTGTCATCTATGACATAAGGCAGCCCGAATTAACATAAGAAGCTAGCACATAACGGTCTTGCTGTAGTTTGAATTGATGTTTGGTGGGGAATGATAGAGACGAATTGGGCCCGTTTGAAAAGAAGGGAGGGTGGGTTTAATAGATGTGAATACTAACTTATATCTTTGCCAAAAAAATATACAAATATGATCAGGTTATAGTTAATATCGAAAGAAAGTAGAAAAGTAAACTTGAAAAAAAGCGCCCCCCAGCAGTACTTGATAGTTATTGATAAACAGTTGGTTCCTCTAAATACAGTTATCTTGAGATGTAATACTAAGCTCAGTTATGTTATGGATGACGTGTATTTGGTCCATTAAACTCGGTTATTCCGAATTTCAAATTGATAATGATTCAACATTACGCATAGATAAGATGTGAGTTTTATGATTACTCGAATAATAGGTTATTTTTTTTAGTTTGTTATGGTTCGGTTTTTCCCAGAATGCGTTATATTACATAGGGTATATAAGACTTTTTTTTTTTGTTTATGCATTTAAAATGTGGACCTAAAAATATATGACAATAGAAAGTTAAACCTTGTGATCATATGAATGATAAAATATGGATTTGAAGAAATACCAAAGACGGGAATTTCTCTACAATGATCATGCACACTGTAAGTCATTTGATAAGTCGAATGTAGCGCAGCTTCGGTAGCGCGTTTGTTTTGGGTAACAAACTTGTCACGGGTGTTCAAATTCCTGTCATCCCATACCTAATTACTTATCTTCCTGAGCATGTAACGAGGGATCAAATCTGAATTGGCATTCATTTGGTCAACATAATCTCTTTATGGATGTTATATTCGGGTTATAAAAACCTCATTCTTTACAGTCTCTATGGGATAAGAAAGCGCATCTTAGTTAAGTTCGGTAGAACGTGGTCTCCAAACCGATGTCCGTAGGTTCAATCCTACAGAGCGTGATTCGGGTCTTGGTTAGGTTAAACACTTAAAAATTACACTCAGATAGCAGATAATTGATCATTAATCTGAAATTTGACCTCATGGGAATGAAAAGAGGGAGGTCAATCAAACAAAAGATGTTTATTTAATCAAAGGTCAACTGATCTACCACGTTGTATTGTAAATATGCAGTTACAAATAAATCCAAGATAATGTAAATAGAATTAGTCCTATAGACAAATTCACATAGGAAAAAACTTCAATCATTATCTATTTGTTTGTTTGAGAGGGAAAAAAAGAGGAGGTAATATCTATCCCTAAAATATTATATATGCATTGCCATGAATTCAATGACTACTAATTGGAATTGATGCGTTAAGGGGAAATATAGAATTATGAATACCAAAAGATTTCTTTTTATGAGTTGTGTTCATTCAATTAATTTCAAATAAGGCGTATCTTGGTCAGACCAATAAATAGCAGCTGATGGTTATCGTTAACGCTGCTAGAGAAAAACGAAATTATAGTTATAGTAAGCATAAGATGAAGGAGTAAATGAACATATGTTCTGTCTCTACATGTGTTTCTAAAGCACTTCCCTAAGTGTTCAAGATTGAAATAGGAATATATGAGATAAGCAAAAATACCAATTGAAATGAAAGTTGATAAGAAAGTTCATTTGCTTGTTGTTTAATTCATCAAATCATTTACATTATAGGCGGTAAATTAACAAAAAAGAAAGAGTAAGGAGATAATAAAAACTATCAATTAATCTTTTGTAACATCTTACCCATTCAGTGATTCCGATCAAGGGTTTTCATTATACAACTCTTGATAAAATAATATTAAAATAATACATTCCTCACTGATAGAATCTTTCGAATTATATTTATTCCTTGTTCTTTTTCTTCTTTTATCAATTATATCTCTATCTACTACTCTTACTTCTTACTATCGCCGAATAACCAATTATACTCTAAAATTGAAAAATGCAAAAAAAAAAAAAAGATTCCACCAAAAACCTTTTCTACAGCTATGAAAAAGAGATTTTTCAATTTCGCATCGAGTGGAATTATTGATTTAATTTCCTTCTATGAATTATTAGGAAACCCGTTTAATTCAACTCATCTTTAACTATTTTCATTGTTCTAGTCTGAGCCCAATGATAGAGAGAAAGATCCATTATTAACTACTATACAGAACATTTTGATATTGAATAGTACATAGCATGATTCATATTTCGCAAAGAGAAGGCGAAAAGAATAAAGGGTTTTATCTAGTACTTTCATTTCAATATGATTCAAATTGCGGTTTGCAGCTGTGTCAGAAGAAGGATTGCTCTTACTGATTCGGTATACTCGAAAACACCATTGGATAACATTATTGGACGAATCTCACAAGGATTGAACTCAGTGAATTCCCATTTACAGATATCAATCTTTTTGGGACTCGATCCCCTTTAAAATTTGTACAAGAATATGTGGAGCACACCAAAACCCACCCACCCACAAAAACATAATAAAACTTATAAACACTCATCAGCATGTATGGAAAGCTCAGGAGAACGTTTTTTGATGAAATTATTACGAGTAATTCGATACTGGCGTTATTAATATGCATTATATACCTCCCTATCCATTGCGGGTTGGTTGGTTATTCGTTTCAGCACGGGTTTAGCTTACGATGTGTTTGGAGATAAGCCCTCGTCCAAACGAAATATTTTTACCGAGAGCCGACATGGGGAATTCCATTTAATAACTGGCCGTTTTGACTCTTTGGAGAATAACTCGATGAATTTGTAGATCTTTGTAGGGCGACAAAATGACCATAGATCGAACCTTTTTACAATTTTTTCAGTGCGATGGTTGGTATCATGGACTAGGCACTGTACCTACAGTTTCTTTTTTGGCGGTTCAATATCAGCAATGTGTTATCCAACGATTAAACCTAATACAAAATTAATAGAGCTACGAACACAATTCAGAACCCGAAATGAACAAAATGTCTGATGAATTGAATCGTACCAGTTCTTTAATGGGGGTTATTACTCATTTTTGTACTTGCGGATTTTTAGTTTTCCAATATATTTATGCAATTTAGAGGAAGAGAACCTATTAATTATTAATATAAAATACTAAATAATAAATTATCTTGATCCCATTCGGAAGGATCAATCTCATAATTTTCTATGTCTGGTTATGTCTCTAGTCTTGACAACTTGATGAAATGAGTGGAGGGAAAGGCGGAATAAATGGACAAGTACTACTGGAAGGATTACTACTTTGGATTTTTAGGTACTGTAAATGGTATTCCTGTGCATTGGTTTATTAGGTATTTCTTTATGGTTCATACCCTTGGTTCAGTCTCTCTTAATTAGATTATTAATATCAACTGAACTAGTTGGCATATGCTTAGTAAACAAGGATAGCCTCCCGTTCTTAGTTTATAATAATATTTTATATTCTAAATGATAATATGTATCTGTCGATTATTAAAAAAAAATTCTTTTATTTTTTGATCAATATCCATGATTTTGATGTTATTCATTTAATTTCATATTCATTTACGAACCAATCTCTTCACCTCCGTATATTAGTCTCTTTCGATACTTTCCAATGTTATAGAAGTAAGGAAATTTGATTTCGTTTTAGAATGACAACAATTTATACTATTTCATTCTTTCGATCGAATTATACAAATTCTTTCTAAATAGACCCTTATTCATATCATATTTAGCATCTCATCAAAGTTGAAATTGAAAAATTCATTGAATAAGTTCTATTTTTCTCAATAAATTGATTTTTATCTCATTTTTTTTTTTTTGTTTGTTCTACTACTTTTTTTACTATATTAATATGTCCAAATAATTTAGAAAGGACTCTAAAAAGCGAACCGTAAAAAAATCGAACTAAGATTGTAATCTTTGCGAAGACGAAGAGATCCAAAACCTATTAGTCGACACAGAAAGAATTTCCACTTCCTTTCTTGTGTCGAGACTAAGAGGACGAGAAATTGCTTGATTCTCCAGCTCCTTCTCTTTGTTTAGATTTCATAACATTCAAATCTGGACAATAGCGACATGTCAGTCACGCTACTCAATTGCAGAGAATTGTTTTTTTTATGAATTAAATTAATATGATAAATTTCGAATCTAGAAATCATTCGGAACTAAACCTCTAAACTGTTTTTTCTTAAGACCAAAAAATTTGTGCAAGATAAGATGAAAGAGAATAAAGTCTTGAACGTAATGGATCTTGAAGTATATTTTCATCCCTTGACAACCCACCACATTAGGATTATCGTTAATGGTGATCAAGTTGATAGTTTCGCCTCTGAAAAAGAGTTTGGTCCTCGGGGGATATATCAACACTTGTCCACGACGATCGTTATGGTTATTTCGTACCCTCCTTTTTCTTTTCGTATGATTTATTATATACAGCCGCTGTAGCGTTATAAACTTATTGTTACTCTTCTCCCGTCGGGATAATCTGACCCCTTCCTCTGTTCCACCTAATATTGGATATTTTAAGAAGGAACCTCTTTTTGTGCAGGGCGGGGAAGAATAGGAAAGGTATTTCACTATTTTCTGACCCGGAACAGGACCTTAACAGAATATTTTTTTTTGGGCCGTAGCTTTGAAAAGACGGATTGCCTATCTTTTCTTTCATCTCGGCGAAATACGATCGGGGGGGGCTATTCAAACCCCTCGGTAAAATAAGAACAGCTCCAGTTCAACCCCCTTTTTTACCATTAGCAAGACTGTTTTACTTGCATATCATAAGGAATCGAACAACTGCTTCAAATACAGTATCAGGAAGTACCGCTTGTGGAACCTCATATCCACGGGCTTATTGTAAATGGCAATTAGCACATACAATACGTCGGTCGCTTCTCGTGGATTTTCATAACCCTGCTGTGCAAAAATGGGAATATGCATTTGAAATGGATGTCCGAGTTATGATTTTTCATCAGCGATACGGAAATAGATCGAGTAATCTCTTTCTTTACCAAAAAAGGTATTTTTAGTTTGCATTCCAATCATTGATTCCAAAATTTTTAAATAAAATTAGGTAGGTCGCTTGTATCGTTCCCTATCCACAATTCTGCTTTTATTTACTGAAATAATTTTACTGGAATTATAGGAGTAGGGGAAATCCCCGTATGGATCGAAGAGTGGAGTAAGTACGTCTTTAAATGCTTTGCTTATGTACAAACAAATATTCGAGTTAGATCAGTCATTCATTGAATGATAAATCACTACAAGTGATGGCGATCCGATTTAAATAACGAAAGATCCATATTTTAAAATTGTATCTAGAATGACTGGAAAAGTGGAAACAAGACAGATATAATTTGACATTATGAGCAAATCCAAAATCTTTGTAGACATAGCCAATCATTAGTTCCAACCATGGGTGTGAATGGAATCCGATACATAAATCAGTTAATAAAAGAATAGAAAAGCTTTTATTGTGTACTTAAGTTATAAAAGGAATCTTGAACCCAAGAGTTAGAATAACAAGTTCTTCATAGCCAGATGATAACCACTTAAAATAATGAAACAGTTATATTTGTCGATAAGTGCAAAACCGTTCTGAATATGCTCCTCATTGTGTATTTTGATCAATTGGATCGTTTCTTATATGGATTCCTAGACGAAGCGTTTGTAGATGTGTTTCGGGGTATTCTTTATCATTTCGTCCAACATGTAGAGTTCTTCTAACTCTATGAATTTTTCTAGAATACTCTTTTCTTGAAATCTAGTCAAAAGGTTTGGATTGTCTAATATTCCACCAAATTAGTAATCCAAGATTCGAGCTTTTATTAAATAATAAGAGAATCCACCAGGGCAAAAAATACTATTAAATGTAAGATATGAAAAGGAAGAAATTGATTTCTTTTTTGCCATTTTTTCACCTGTGAATTGGAACTGTTAACGAAAAACCTCATTCGTCGAATCTATGTGATCGAATATTTCTATCAACCATAAGTTCTATTCCAAGGAATTGAACCTATGAATATATTCCCTATTTTTTTTTGGATTCAGTGTGTTAGGCCTAGGCCTTGAATCTCGAATAGAATACAGAAAATAGAATGAGAGCCCACTTTGTTTGAATTCGAATGAAGAAATAAATAATAAAAAAATTTGTTTCCAGATACTTCAATTGATCATAATTCGAAGTCTCTTTGAATAAATCTCTGAAGAATTCACTTCAATTCAAGTAATGAATATTAATTTCAAACCAAAGGAACTTCCCTTTTCGAAAGGTTTCAAAAAAAAATTTCGCCGGCTACATCCTTTACAGTTCATAGTTTAGGAAAAATGGAGAGAGATTTCTATTTATGAAGAATATTGTGTCAAAAATGAGCGGCAAAAAAAGACAGAAAAGTTATCCTTAGAAGAGATCCAATTCTTTGATCATTAATAAACACAAAAGAAAAAGAAAGAAAGGATAAAAAAAAAAGAAAGGTCGATTGACAAAAGAAAAGGAGAGATAATTTACAGGTATTATCCATCTGATCTAACATATCAATTCATATTGAAAATTAAAAAATTGAAAAAAAAAAGAGAAATTCTTTATTCCAAATCTTTTGCTATACGAGATGAATCTATTCTTTTGGTTTGTTACTTGTTTTTTTACTGAATTGAGTTGGATGTATTTCCATACACTAATAAAAAAAATTTGTTGGGATAAAAAAAGTTTCGTTTTATGCATGTTCTGTAGACGTTAATTTTGGTTGATATGAACGTTCTAAAAAAAAAACTAATAAACTTTTGAGTTCTTGAATTTTTTCCTTGCCGCGGAATAAAAAAGTTATTCTTCAGTTCATTTCAAAATACTTCAATCGAGCTCGCGAAGAAATAGCTAATTCAGAAGCTTTTTGCTCAATTTTCTCGCGGAGTCAAATTCTCATCAGTACGCGTCAAAGGAATTGGCCCCCTTCCTTTGATTTCCTATATAAAGGAACGTACGACATAAATTACTCTCTTTAAACTTTCTATTCTGAGGGACTGAATATCTTCATACGGAATCGTAGGATAGATGCGACGATTTTTTCAGGAAATCCAACGAAAAATACAGGACTATTCCTTCTTTTCTATCGAAACCGATCATAGCCACTTACGACATTCACGAAATTATGCACCACAAATAGGAATCAATATAAGGATCTCTGCTGATCACGTAGAATAAGAATTCACGATCCTTGTGGAAAAAAAATATAATTTGCTGCTTGATACGGAATATAGATATATGCAAATATTCTTACCGTAGGATAACTCGAAGTCAACAAATAGATTACTCTAATTGAACCTAAAAAAGGAAAAAGCGCTCACGCAGATATATTTACTTATTTTTCGTAGCCCACTATTAGTATCATTCCTATATGTTCTGATCCAATATACTAGATTCCGGTTGAATTTTAATTGGAATAGAAAAGTTCAAATGAATTTGAGATTTATCACTTATTATGCACGAAGTAATCTCATCAATGATACCTATTCTGAATGTAACCCTTTTAGGAATTAATATCATTTAATTGTGGCTTAGGTCCATAATGAATTGAATTCCCTATTTTCTTTTATCCATTACTAATTATTAATTAATAATAGATCAGTTGACTTCCAATTAAGACTAATTCACAATGTTCCGTCTTTTTGACAAATATAGCATAATTATTTACTCTTATCTTTTATTAGATATGACATAAGCGCTCACTTTATTTTATGTTCAGAGAAGCTTGCACGTTATATCATTATTATTAAATGATTTATCTTTAAGTTTAAGAATAAAAAAATATATGAGATTCATGACCTATTCATAATCTAAAAAATTTGAGCTTCTTTTTGTATATGCAAGAGATAAATGAAGCATTCGTTCAAATTCACAGGAAATCACTAGCCAACATTTCAATGCATCATAAATTATGATAAGTCTATAGTTTTAAGTCTTAAAGTTTGTTTCATAGAATGTTGTATTCCTCGATTATAAATAGAATTTTGTAAACATGTTTAAAGAGTTAACATAATAGAAACATTGTCATATAATATCACTAGGTCTATAATCTCATAGTAGACGGTATAATCATCATAAATATTAAGTGCAAGTGAATGTATAATTAATAAATGGTTCGAATTATCTGAATCTTATAGTTTCTATTCATGAAAATATAAAAATTGTATGATATTGTATGATACTTCTTCAATAGTCTTTTTTATTTTGAATTTAATTCTGGAAAATTAAAAGTAATTTATTAAAAAATTCCTGAAACGATTCGTTAGAATCTAATGTCCGATTCTTGGTAATGGTATACATGAAGATTCACTTCATTACTTTATGAATAATTGAAATGTTTCTATAATTGGAATTATTATTTACATAGGCAAATGCAAGATACGGATTCAAATATACATTGTTTATTTTCATTGCTAATTATGAAATTTATAAAAAGTAAACAATTGTTCTTAAAATTTTTGATTAACTCTTGTTATATAATGTGATTTACTGAATAGTATCGGGAATATCGGTATAAAAAAAGAATTTATCCGTATATCTTTATTACAATTTATCAAATTCATCTTATTGTACGATAAGAAAAAAATATATATCAAGAATGTTGATTTGATTCGGACAAACTAACTATTTTTCGACTTACAAATTCAAAATAATTTTAACTAAATTAATTAATTTTACTAAGACATCTTTATATGAATTGAATTCAAAGGAAACAAAAGCAGTAGTCAAGTTTAATATTAACTCATTCAGAAGACACCTTATAAAGGATTACGTGGTACGATATGGGTCGAATAGCCTTAGGAATAAATATCAGCCGTTATGGATCCCTTCGGTTATGGATTTCATTCTAATGTTATGTAATTCCTTAGCAAATTACGCGCTATGAGAATGCATCATTTTACCTAATAATGTATCCCAACATCACAAACTAGAGATTACTGATCAATCAACGCTGCTTATAGTAAGAATAAGATTTGTAATCCACATCCATAAGTTTTAGTCTTCTTGAGAATTGATATCATATCATGCGAATTTGCTACTATTTCGAATAAAATAATAACATACTTCTCTGCAACGGCAATCTTATCCAGGCTATGCACACAACTAATAATGATGTTAAAATGTGCGATGAGTCTAGCATTAACTCATTTTCATCAACATTGATTCCTTTTGCACTATAGTTATTGATTGTATCAAATTGTAACACAACATCATGAATCTTTGGAATAAATATTGAAAGATAAGACTAGGATAATCTTTTGTAACGTACTTATTGAATCAGACCTCGTATTAATCCTGTACTAATGAAATCATTCGAAATCATTATCATATAAGGATTTATCCTTCTGTGCTATGAAAATCCAATATCACAATAGGATAGAGAAATCCATTGTCTTCATTCATTAACGATGATTTCCAAGTTCTGCAATTCAATAAAGTTAGATTACGATTTGAATTACATATTTTTTCAAAAGATCTATCACATTGTATTCACAAATATCATTTTTGATTAAAATTTCTTATAATTTAATCCGTAACAATTTTCGCAATTGAACCCAATATGCCTATATTTTTGAGTTAAATCGAAATCCAGACTAGAATTTTCTCTTATCGTGAAATCAATAGCATTCCCGCTAGTTCTTATACTGGAATGTCCACCTTTGCATTACTATTATCCACTTTCATACAATGTAATAGAAATTGGTAACGGTACTGGAATTGTCACTACCACTTAAATGGAACTTTCATTACTTTAGATTTGAATAGAAATAAGATGTCAATGCAAGTATTAAGTGATTTATTCCAACTCATTTAGTCTCATTACAGGGATAAGATAATAGTGGGAATTCGATCTTCTTCGATTCCCATTCATTCAGATAAACCATAATAATCTCATTCTACAAATAAAAAGAACTTTCTTAGTTCACTTGCTAAAAGAAGATCTATGTCAATCTACAAAAATTTTTTTTCAATTCTTATAAATAAGGATAAAATATTCCATATTACTATTACTCTCAGAACTGAAACATAAGTTATCTTCATTAAGATAAAATTACGAATTGTTCTCGGATGCCCACGAAATGATTCAACATTTACTGTTTAAACTAGAACTATGAATTTTTTTATTACGTATTGTTTTAACCGGATCTTCACTTACAGCTGGTATTTTCAATAGGACCAAGCCTATCGATTGATTTACTTAGCTCACACCTGTATTTAATTTTATCCTTATGACAAAACGTCTGAATTGAACCCAAAAACATTTCTTTTCATAGAGCTTCTTGACCACCTATTTTTTTTTTTCTGAAAATACAAAGATGAATAGTCATTCGATGAAATAAATCATTGAATATTTATATTTGCTATCAGAATAAGCCAATTATTATGGAATTTATTTAACTAATAAAATAAAAGAAAAGAATGAGTATTGAAAAAAAAATTAACATTGATTCAGTTTGATTTCTCTTTATTGTAAAAATTTTTATGAAAAATCGTGAGTTTCATTCACTATAACTATTATCGGAATATGCATATGAAGATTGTCGTTCATTCTTATGGTATTTGATTATCGCATCGAAAAATTAACCACAGAATATTGTTCCAACTCTATTATTAAATAGCTTTTTCATTTCTGTTAAAATCGATCGTATAATTATAATAGATATAAATTGTTTTAGAATATAATCATTAACATGTGTATACGAAAGATACATCGCACAATATAATCAAGAGGGTATTTGCACGAGTAGTTGTTGGAATTCAAGATGGAGGCATACCTTAGACGCGATTGTGAAATGAATACACCAAAATCAAAACTCTGAATTACCATGGAATTTCATTGTGGACCAGCCATAATATTTGAAAGAACTGAATATTTCTTTTTCGCCAGGAAATTATAATAAATTTTTTTTATCTTTGGATTTTAGATAATTGAGACCAAATGATCTGAAAATTAAAAGAATTTTATATCAATAAATTTTTTTTTTATATTATGGAATACAATCCATAATTAGTAAATAAAAAGATTGGGCCATAAAGAATAGATTAGATTACAAATTTGAAAAGAATACCTTTTTGATTCAGTTGTAATTTAATGGTTGTAGTTAATAAGGTAATCCATCTGTATAATTCCATTTTGAATTGACCTTCTTTTTTTTTTACTTCTCTTATAGCAGCTGTTTTAAGCAAGAAGATCCTCTAAAACTTTTGCTTTAGCTTCACGATATTTATACCTCGAGCAAGATTCGTCCCTCATTTGACGAAGTTTTTCAAATGAATCTCAAGTCCATTTAAACTAGATTAGTGTGCCCGATTTTTGAAACTCAAGATTCCCATATGGATTATGATCTACTTAAAAAGTATCTTCGAGTTACAATGAGCTTACGGAATCAATCTCAAAAGATTATTTCGGTATCAAAGCAGGCTTCTCCATAATCTGAATAACCCTCCAGACAAACAAAGGCAGAACACTGGTAAAGTGACCCAATCTATGGTTGAAATAAATACGCGGCTTCGTACTTCTTTCAAGTAAAATCAAACATTATCTATCAACCTTAACAATTGCTATATTCTCATTTTTTACTCATTACAATTGTTTACTACTAAGTACAGCGTGAACATGATCTCAACAGACATTACGTAAGGCTTTAGCTAGTTACAAGGATATGCATACCAGATTTTTACTGTCTTCATAACTGCATGCAATGCACGTGGATATGAAGAAGTAGGCATTATCTCGGCATAATGAGCCAAGTAGTATTTGCAGTGAAGCCCCCTGTTAAGTAGTCATGCATTACGATAGGAACTCCCAATTTCTCTGGCAATACAGCCCTTTTCATTCATTTCTTCACATGTACCTGCTAGTAGCATTCAAGTAATTGCCCTTTGATTTCACCAGTTTCAGCTTGTGCTTTAAAAATTCCTTCGGCACAAAATAAGAAACGGTCTCTCCAAACGCAATAAATGGTTGTGAGTTCACGTTTCATCATCCTTCGTAAAATCAAAGTCCACACGAAGACATTCATAAACTGACTTCGAATTTGATCAATTGAAGTAATCTGGAAACAAGATTTTTTTATTTTATTTCTTCATTCGAATTCAAACAAAGTGGGCTCTCATTCTATTTCTGTATTCTTTCGAGATTCAAGGCCTAGGCCTAACCACTGAATCACAAAAAAAAATAGGGAATAATTCATAGGTTCAATTCCTTGGAATAGAACTTATGGTTGATAGAAATATTCGATCACATAGATTCGACGAAATGAGGTGTTTATTCGTTAACAGTTCCAATTCACAGGTAAAAAATGGCATAATAAAAATCATTTCTTCCTTTTCTATACCTTACATCTATAGTATTTTGCCCAGGTGGTGCATACGATCTCATATTTAATAAAAATCTCGAATCTTGATTTACTAATTGGTGAATTTAAGACAATCCGAAACCTTTATTTGATCGTCATTCAAAAAGAGAGTATCTCAGAACCAAATTCATGAAGTTAGAAGAACTCTTATACTGTTGTGACGAAAATCTATAAAAGAATACACCCGAAACACATCTACAAATCCTTCGTCATAGGAATCCATAAAGAACACCAGAATTGATCAAAATACACAATGAGGCATATCATTTTCGTTTTATGCACTTATCGGACAAATATAATCTTTTCCATTACTTAATTTGATAGCGTTTATTCTTATCTGGCTCTAATGAAATTGTTATTTCGAACTCTTGGTTCAAGAATTCCTATATAACTTAAGTGACACAATAAAAGCTTTTTCTATTCTTTTATTAACTGATTTATGTATCGGATTCCATCACCTCTCAATGGTTGGAACTAATGATGCTACTAGTCTATCAAAGATTTTGGATTTGCTCTAATGATCAAATTAATCTGAGAAACTTGTTCCACTTTTCCAAAGTCGTATCTACAGATTAAATTTTTTAGAAAGCTAAAAACGGGGGGGTACCTGCGTTCTTAAGCTTTCATATCTCCAACTAGTTCCCACTGATTATTAAAAAGGGACTATTGGAGAGTTTGAACCCAACCCGGAGAAAGAACCAAAAAAGAAAATACCTATTAAACCAATCACAGGAATCCCCGTTACAGTCCCTATTACCAAAAGAACCCTTTTCCAGTAGAAAAGGGGCCTTTTAAATTCCGCCTCCCCCCCATTTCATCAAGTTGTCATGCAAAGACATAAACATCAAATAATTATGAATGTAAACCTTCCGAAGGGATAAGAAATTTTTATTATTTGGGTATTTTTATTTTAGTATTTTAAATTTCTCTTTTTTAATTGAAGAAAAAATTTTGGAAAATAAAACAGCAATTTACAAAAATATTAATAACCCCCAGTAAAAACTGGGAGATTCAATTCAACATTTTTTTTCATTCGGGTTTGATTTTTTGTGTCTCTATAATTTGTATTAGGGTTTTTCGTTGGATGAACTGCATTGCTGATATTGACCCCCAAAAAAAAAACCCGGGAGGAAAAGCTAGTCCATAAAAAAGCCAACCATCGCACTGTAAAAAAAGGGTGGTTTTAACTATGGGCATTTTGTCCTCCTAAAAAATCTACAAAAATTTATCGAGTTGTTTCCCAAAAAGTCAAAACGGCCAGTTTTTAATGGAAATTTCCCTTTTCGGCTCTCGGAAAATATTTTTGGTTTTGGGCGAGGGCTTCCAAAAACCCTCGTAAAACAAAACCCCGACGAATAAAACCCCCCCCCCAATGAAAAGGAGGGTATAGTAAT
>JBBMOL010003069.1:0-18647 GCA_037954665.1 Laguncularia racemosa | reverse complement strand
CACCCTTTTATCAACAAACCTCCCTAAAAATTATCCTTTTACTAGTGCATCATATCTAGTAAGGGTTTAGGATCTATTCACATTGTGTTTGGCTTATTCGGTTTTGATTGATGCAATTTATCTTTTGGGGATTTTGTGATTTCTTGAATTTGTCCTTAGTTTGGCACATCAGTTATAGGTGAGTGCTAATTTTTAGTCAGAGTGCTATTGTCGACCAAGCCTAAGCATGGTTGGTGAAGGGCAACATTATAAGGGCTTTGGAATACAATTGTACCCTTTTAGTAGGGGGGAGGTGCTCGTATGCCAAGTATTTAGAGAAGCCCATTAATGCTTATTTCGAGACGTATAGCTCTACTCGATAATCACTATTTGTTGTGATTGATTTTTAATGCGGGTTTTAGGTAAGAGTTTGTAAATACGAGTGCAAAGATAGGTGTGAATTGTAATTCCATTGAGTAATGGAATGTTCACAATCATTGATAATATTTTAACACGTGCATAAAACATCATGTAAAAGTTATTTAAATATGGGCGTAAATTAATCAGCATTCCAAGTTCTTAGTTATGGATGTTCATTCAATCTCTCAAGCTCATATGCACCTTGTCTAACCATCCGTCTAACTCCGATAGAATCCTCCCAATTTGGTGCTAATTTGCCCTACCCCTCTCTGATCTTGTAGCTTTGAGCTTTCAATAGACTAGGTCTTCAAGTTAGAAAACCATGTGCTTGACATTTTTATCATAGTATCTCGCTACTCGTTGTTGGTAGGTTGCCACTTGATAGTTGGCTTAGTTCAAAGCTCCTTAGGGAGGTCAAGATTAGCTTGGAGACCAATCTTGTTTACTTTAGATTCAAATCTTAAGTGCAAAGATTCTAGAGCTCAAGTTTAATAGGAAGAACAACCTAGTATCAAAAGCCAATTTGAAAGGGCTTTCCCTTGTCGTAGTCTGCAAGGTCATCTGGTATCCCCAAAGAATGTAAGGAAGCTCATTTTCCTACTTCCCTTAGCCTAGTCAACTCTCTTCTCAAGCTTGGCAAGATGACCATGTTAGCCACCTTAACCTAGCTGTTTGACTATAGGTAAGCGTTGAGGTGAAGTATATCTTAATTTATATATTGCATAGAACTCTCGGAATTTGACATTGTCAGTACCATTGTCAATCAAGATGCACTAGGGATCCCAAATTGACAAAGTATGGTGCAAGAGACAAAGCCTTAGGGAATGGTCTTAGGATGTCAAGCCCCCATTAGCCAAAAGGCTATGGGCTCATAATTGGCATTAGGTTTATACTTGACTATTTATCCACTTGAGTGTCTTTTTGGCACTTGTTGCATGGCCACACAATCGCCTAAGCATCCCTCTTCATAATACGCTAAAAATATTCAATTCGAAGTGATTTGATGGCTAATGCATGCCCCATTATGTGATTACTGCACACCCCTATATGAAGTTCAACCAGCAAATGTTCCGCTTTAAGGGTTGGAGATATTTAAGTAGTTGTAAGCTATACGCCCTTCTATACAACTGACCATCAAGCAGAGTGTACTAGGCTACTTTCTGTCTTAAAACCTCTGCCTTTTCGTTATTGTCAAGGATAACCTTAGTTTCCAATTATTCAACAATATGATCCATCCAACATGGTTCTTCTAGAGCTTAGGTCTTGTTAACAAGCATCTAATTAGGGCTTGCCAATGCTCTCCTATAGGAGGTATTTAATAAACATTTTTTTATCTAAGATGGAGAGGCACATTGAAGCTAATTTGGACAAGCCATCTACCTTGGCATTCTAAGTTCGAGGAATCTTGGTGATACTCCATGATATGAAATTGGAGCATAAAGACTTTACCACCTATAGGTAACTTGGTCATACCTTCTTCGTTTACCATTTACTTTCCATTGACCTGTTGGACTATCAATTAAGAATTTGAGAAAATTTTGATCTTTTCCACTCCTACTTCAATCACTAATTTTAACCCAATGGTGAGAGCTTCATATTCTACTTCATTATTATTGACTAAAAATCTAAACTTCAGAGTATACTAGATTTCTACTCCATGTAAGCCACACAGAATAAGCCCTACTCTACTTTCATCTTAGTGGATGAACCATAATGCAAAGTGCCCAAGTGGGCTTTTTGTGATCACCAATAGGGATTTCATCTTTAGCCATTGATTGAGTTATGAAGTTGGCTAGCACTATGCTTTTATGGCTTTAATGTGGTCGGTACTAAACACCATATGCACTAAGCTCTAAGGTGTATTGGACCAATTAGCCTAATGCATCTAGCTTCTCAAGTGTCTACCTTAAAAGTTGGTCAATAAGGACTACAATAGGGTGAGCTTCAAAATATGGATGCAATTTTCATGCTGAAATGACCACAGCCTAGGAAAATTTCTATAGCTTTGAATACCTGCTCTCTAGATCCTATAGGATGTGCTCACATTATACACTAGTCAATGCTCTCTACCATCTGGTTATACCAATACAAAGGATAAGGCTTAGCTAAAGATAGAGAGGTAAAGATAAAGCTCTTCTTCATAGTTTGGTTTTGATGGGATTGGTGGCATCTTAAAGAAGTGCTTCAACTCATCGAATGCCTTCTAACACTCATTAGTCCACTGAAAACCCGTAGGGTTCTTTAGAATTTTAAAAGACATAACACATTTATCTGCTGACCTGGAAATAAACCCGTTTAGCATGGCAATGCTCCTTGACCATCTTTGGGGATTACATGTCTAGGATGGCCCCAATTTTCTCGAGATCGACCTCAATTCCTCGTGAAGTGACCATAAAGCCTAGAAATTTACTAGTTATTACTCTAAAGATGCACTTCTGAGGGTTTAGCTTCATATTATACCATCGTAATGTTTAGAACATCTCATCTAGGTTGATGAGGTGCTGGTTAAAGCTCCTTACTCTTCATGGTGTAAGTGAGCTTGATATATTCTTGAAATAATGCACTTGTGATTTAAAAATAATTAACATTAGTTAAATAATGATTTTTAGGAGTTATTAAAAGTAAAGATTTTGAGAATTCATTCTTGGAAAGCAAGTTCTAAGTAAATACAAGTCTTACCTTTGTTTGTTAGGTATTTATATAGCAATAGTGATGAATCTAATTATAATATAACCCTATCAATATTGTTGTATTATTTGTGGTCAACATCAAGGATTGTAATTATTTTGGATGGGAGAGTTGTAGATTAGATATTCATTTTCTACAATGGGTTAAATATCCAAGATAAAATAGCTTGAAGTTGAGCATTAATGCCATTTACATTTAGATAACCTAGTCATCCATGTGATCGAACCACAATTAATATGAGTAAAAAATTCATGATGAAGTTGTCAATGAAATGCTATTGTGATATGAGACACAATTGTGTATAAAGATAGTGCTTAGTGGATAAAACTACTAGTGTTTGGTATGAATAAAGGAGCCAAATGAGACAATCTTTGATATTGATTTTGGTTTTGGTGTTAGATATAAATATTGATATATTATAATTAGCCCAATACGATGGGGAGATTATCTATAATGCCTCAGACCCAAAACACTATAACACATCACGTGTCACTACTACGATATGACATACAAAAGCTACTAACATGTCTAAGCATCCCTAAGTACTAAGAGAAACTTCCAATCACAAAACAAATATCTATGTCTGCACCTACGCGAGTGGAAATCCAACAACCACTTCCATCAACAACATCTAAGAAACAAAAACATAATAAATTACATAACATCACTATGGAGTCTCAAACAGCTCTATCATCACTAAATAACACCAAAACTAAAGTAACTTAATAACTATAGGCATCTCATCTCCAAAACATACACACATAGAATCATTTAATAAAACAAACATCATCTCCCAAAAACAGACACTACTAGTCATCATAATAGTATAAGTAATTCCTCATCTGTGTCTCCTTGTCCTAACTCATAATAAAAAAATTTATAACTTCATCTTCCATACCTGTACCTACAACTAAAAAGCATCCCATAAATGATGGGAAAAATTTTGGCACTGTCAACCTCTTCAGAACCCAATTTGGATGATTGATCAAATTGCTCATATTTTATCTTATGTCTTTATTTCTAATAAACTTTGAGAATAATCTTACAGGTACAATTATATATCTCCATGGGATGCCAAAATGTCCTACAACTTCAATTGGACACAGAACATTTTTCTGGGAAACAATCAAAGGCCCGCTGCGATTGTTCTCTATTCTGAGGCATTGGATCATGAAGATTTATGTTATTTTGTATCTTGTAAATGTTTATTAAACTATTTTGGTTTAGGACACTTTTATTTCTTTGTAACTTTCATTTAGGGTTAGCCACCTTAAAAGTGGCAAACTTGTAATTTTGAGGACTTTTTAACCCTAGGAGTAGCAAGTATAAATACTTGCTTAAGAGAGGGTTTGAGGAGCTTATCATTTTGCAGATTAACACCTCTTTTCACGTGAGAATTAGGGTTCATAACCTTGGTTCCAAACTCTATCAATTTCAATCCCAATAGTTGAAATTGTGGCGAGTGCAACATCTTGAAATTGTGAGTTATATCAATTTCATTTGTTGTGATTTCTTTTCTTCTCTAGTGTGTCATATCTAGGGTTGAATTGAGATATTTCTTGGTCAGATATCCTTGTTGTTATTCACGAATTCTTGTGATTATTTGAAGGAATTATCATATTGATCCAATTCATCTTTAAGGATTTCCTTGATAACGTGATTTTCACTATTGGGAAAGGATTCATATATTTACGGTTTCTCTTTGTCAAATTGAGGCTTCATTTGCGTGGATTACATGAAATTAGAGTGTTGTTAGAAGGCATTTTCATTGAAGTATTCTGATTATATCATTGGTTGTTTGAATTTCATCCTTTCATCATTAGGGTTCGTTTGAAAAGTGCCATTTTTTTATCCGATTTTGCCTTGACTTGAGATAGTTATTCTTAAGTCTTTTGGATGTGCTTTTAAGTGTGTTTAGGCACATCAATAAAGGATGAGTTAATGCCTAGTATGAGATTACCCATAATCACATACGCATGTCACATCATCACATAGTTCACATGCATTGAATGCAACAATATAAAGACTAACTCAATCATTTATTATCTTGTTTAAGTCAAACAATCACACACAGGTACTCATGACCTCACAGAAAAGTTCTTATACCATCTATATACATAAATAATATATTCGGATACTACCACAACCAACTCCAACACTACGATATGGGAACTACCACTTCCAACCGTAACATCCATGAGCCATCCTAGAACCTACCCATATCATTTCAATGTATAACTCTACTAAGAACAGCGTCACATAAAGATCATTGAGATGCCCCCTAAGGTTCTACCGCTTTGGATCCTCAAGCCAAGCTACACACAATCATCAATCAACTAATAGGTAATTAGTATTTAAGTTTATTTATCTTCTAAGACTAACAAGCACAAGCAACACTCAAAGTAAACCTATACATGTATTCCATCTTTCTCGCGATCTTAAACTTGAACTTTGAACCTGATAACATCGTAAATAATATGTATTTAAGACTCTTGTTAATCTAAACTAAGCTAATTCTATTTACTTTAATCATTAGAAGTGTTAAGGAAAAGGAAAAAAATAAGCAAAAGAATACATGTTCATGCCTATAAGGTTATGATCAAGATCACAAGCATGATCTTTGGTTATAAACTTTAGTGGAACACATGAACCTTACAAATAGTGTTCATGGCAGAGATTCACAAGGGCATGATCTTGTCTGTGCACCTTTAATTCCAAAAACCCTTTCTTTCATGCCTGTGCTTACTTTCTCATAACACATTTATATGCTTCATGGGTACGATCATGGCCGTAAATCATGCTTGTGAACCCCAAACCTCATTTTTTCATGCGAATTATAACAAATTTCTCTCCAAAAAGATGTACACTACTCATTAGAAATCGTAATGTTTGAGTTTCATATGGAAAAACATTAACTTACTAAATTAAACTCCTCAACAAGCAACTTCGATTCTTCCTATTCTTCAGGAACTTGTGTTTCTACCTAACCCTACAACCTCTAACTTACATTACTAAGGATCAAACACTTGGAATTTGGAAAAAAAAAAATGAAAAGTTCTTTAAATTTACCTTGTGTTTTGACCAAATCATGGAAATTGCATATGTAGAGACTATTTAGGAGGAACCAACATAAGCGGAAAAAAAAAAAAAGAAAAAGAAAGAAAAGGATAGATAGAGAAAGAGAAGGACTATTGCTTTATATATGGCTAAGTTCAAATCTTTGAACTTCCTATACTACCCCTCCTAACTTAACTCAAAATTACCATGTCACCACCTCTCCATTGGTTTATTATTTATTTCTTCCTTTTCAACCAAGTTTTACATTATCTATGGTTACTCGCCCCCCCTACCTAAATTATGACAAATGACTGGGAGTTATGTATGATGAATACTTGTTTATTGCTTTAAACGTACATCTTATTTGTATGTGGCATGACATTCATGTATGTTTTTTTAGCTTCATAGCTCTCTTAGTATGGAAGTTATTTTATAACATTTAAGCTACAAAGGTTTTGGATAAACAACATTATGAGAGCATGAGCATAGGTTTCCAATATCATACCTATACTTATCTAATGATAAAACATACTATAAAGCTTGAGTGTCTATCGATTTTTAGGGCATAAACAATAAAAAAATTGCTTAAGCCACTTATTCAAAACAGGAAAGTTACAAATGAAGAAATTGACGTTTGGGGTTAAGTTCAAATAGAAGATTAAATTTTTAAGTGGTTAAAATAGAGAATTAATATTATGCTTAGTAATTAAAATAGAAGATTAAATTTTTAAATGATTAAAATAGAAAATTAGCGTTATGATAAGTGGTTCAAACAATGGATCTATTATTCTTCTGTAAACACATTAAGTAGTTCAAAAAGAAAATCCATTATTGTCCATAATAACGTCATAATAGATTCATTATTTGAACTATTTAATGTAACGTTGATTCTATATTTTAAGCACTTAAACGTTCAATCTCTATTTAAACTTGATCCTAAATATTAATTTCTTGCTTGTAATTTTTCCTACTAAGAACCAATAAAAACAAGATTTGATTATTTTATAAATTTTTCAAATATAGATAATTTCTTGTGATAACAAGTGATGTTTCTTATACTTTGAATTTGAAGGAACAGTTATGAATAAATATGTCCCACTCATCTTGGGCTACTCTTTATATTATGTATATTAACTTAAGCACTTTTCAATAATTATATGCCTAAAAATGCAGACTTATTAATGTAAAAGGATAAAATTTGTAGGAGTAATTAGAAACTTTTCATTAGTAGTAACATTTACGCTAAAATCATAATGAAACATACGCTTAAACTGCAAGGATTAATGGAAAAAAAGTAATTGCTGGGATTGTGACTACCTTCAAATACTACGCAAATTTATAAATACTCATTCAATTAGATATTATCCTAACAATTAATATACCCGCTACATAAGTGTATAAAAATAAATACGGTTAAACTTAAGATATTTAGAGAATAAATATAGTGGGATTTGAATTCGAAAATTATGAAAGGACAATTTTGATTATATTATCTCCACAGAACGTGAGTTTGCGGAATTTAGCAGTTGAAAATATAATTTTTAATGAAAAGGGAATAATCTAATGATAAATCAATTAATAATAATAATTTTTTGAAAAGGGGTGTAGAGTCTAATATGATATATTTACATAGATAGAGAAAGTTTGGAAAAGATTCCACCGCAACACAATATAACGTTTACATCGAGCATTACGCCTGAGTAATTATTTCGAAGGTCAATGTATAGTAACGCCCATGAGCACGAGAGCAAATTCGTGAACAATTGGCAGATGCGTGCGCCCTTCTCTCCCTCTCAAGTCTCAAGAACGACAATCTCGTGGTCATGGGATTGGGACGCCAACAAACTCGTAACGTTTCGCGCTTTAAAGGGAGCATGACGTTATCGTTGCACCATCCGAATTAAACAAAGGCTATTAACATTCTACCTTCTAACCTCCTTTTTCTTTTTTAATATTAGATTATAGGTGGGAGTAGTAGGGAATGGAGAATCAAGATCTCTCACTTATCTCATTAAATCATATTTTTATTGTAGTTTGTGAATGGCTAAATAAATATGTAATTCTACAGATTTCAAAACTTGAATAATTGAAGTATCTACAAGATGTAATAGTTTTTTTTTTTTTAATATTAATATTTAAGACCAGGTTGAAGAAGATACTAGTGATTATAGGATATAATTAGGTTAAGCATATAGTAATCTTTGGCAGGTGCCTCCTCTAAATAAATTCTGATACGTAATTCTGAGCAGCAAGATAAAGATGCTACATTGCCACCTTCATTATTCAACCAGTGTATGAATCGCCATATAAGTAAAAGTTAATTTAGGATATTAAAATATGCGATAAGTTGATTTTGTAATTACCATTAGATATATTTCACATGTATATTTTCTCCGTCCTACATTTTCTTTCTTTCTTCTTCTTTTATTATTTTTTTTTTTCCCCTCTTTGCAAAGAAACTGTCCACCATTCACATGAAAACATTTTCCGCCTTATTTGAATAAAAGTAATTTATTCATGCAAACCATAAATTACGCAACCAAACATAGTGGGCTTCATTTGATCAGTTTTAATAATATGAGTTTGGAGAATATACATAAATTAATATTTTTCTGTTATGAAGATTGATATATTCCATAAAATCCTACTCTAAATAGTTATTCATAGGCCAATTATATATTTCATAGGAGAGAGAGAGAGAGAATTGAACATATTTCCATATAAGAGAATAATTAATAATGTAAGTCACAATGGCCTCAGCTCCGTAAACCCAACCAAACAGGATAATGGATCATTCTTATCCAAAACAATGACGAAACAAGACTCACCATCTGCATCATCTTTTACCACCCCCACCAAAAAAAAAAAAAAAAAAAAAAAAAAGGAAAATCAAAGATTATGTTGTCAACCCTCCCTATATATATATATATATGCACTCAATCCATTATTACAACTACTAGGAAAAAAGGGGGAGAAAAAAGAACAAGGTTACTATATATATATGCACTCAATCCATTATTACAACTAATAGAAAAAAAGGGGGAGAAAAAAGAACAAGGTTACTAGAATTCCATAATAATAATATACATAATGGAAACTAAACAACACACCATGAAAATCCTGGTGTCCACCTCCATATCCATCCTATTATTCCTGCAGGTTCTCTTTCTTGATACAAGCTGTGAGGCCAAATTTGCTAAGTTCCAGTTGTACCATGTGAGAATAATAAGTGGGTTCGCCAGTCAAAATTTTAGTGTGCATTGTAAGTCTGGGGATGATGATCTCGGCCTCCAGGTGGTTGCTCCCTCACAACAATTCTCTTGGGCATTCCATATCAACTGGCGCGGTACCACCCTGTACTTTTGCCATTGTTGGTGTGCTAACGGACATAAGTGGTTCAACGCTTTTACGACCAAATCCAAGTTTATAGAGGAGATATGTGGACATTCAGAGTGTTTATGGAGACCATCTGAAGATGGGATTTTATCAATACAACAAGAAGAAAAAAGAATGGAAGCTTGTATTTCCTGGGAACCGTGGTATATAAGATCATCCAATGAATCCATGACTTGTTAAACTGTTTTAGGTGTAATAAACCGATGGTTCAAGGATGAAATGAAATAAAAGCATAATAAAATGCTTGTTTATTGCGTTTTTTTTTTTTTCCAAAGCAATATATTATTTCATTGCTCTTTATATATATATAATAATATATAATTCTTTTTACATTTTATTGCTGCTTTTTTTCTTAGTTTCACATGCATGAGATTTAAAATAAATTATGGAAGACATTAGACTCGTAAAGTTTTTATTGGGCAAACCAAGAAACATTGAGCCCTTTACTTATAATAGGGATTCTATATGTTCCCTCTCATATATTCTTACAGCAATTTTCAAGAAAGTAATATAGGGTCTAGTTAGGGCATCACCTCCATGTTCTATATTGCTATTATTTTGGAATTCTCACGATTGCATAAACCTGGCGGGCCTCTATCTCCAGCTATATATAATGAACATATTTAATGCATGACCACTCTTTTGTTGATCGATGTATGATCATATATAATGGCCAAGATGGACCAAGGATAAAAATATTTTATCCAAAGAATTGCATATCCATGATAAAAAACTTAGGTACTTAGAAGTTTTATATGAGTGAACGAGGCATGAAGGAGGAAACTAATAAGGTTTTCTACTTTTTCCCCCACTAAACTAGTTGAAGGAGATTGACCCAATTGCTAAAACCATCTATGGAGGATAAGCAAATAATTCTCCCTCAACCTTCTAAGGATAATGTTTTCCTACCCTTAACTGATGTCCCTATTCATATTTCCTCTAATTATATACTGTTGTATACAAAAAATATTTAATGTGTGTTTTATATTTCTTTTAACTCCCATACATACCAGCATGAAATTAAGGGGTATAGATGAAGACTCCATTCGGAGGCTTAGAAGATTGAAGAAGGTTTTGTTGCTCTTCCATATTTGATCGTTTTTTAGCAATTCACTAGATCTATTTAACCAAACAAAAAAAAATGATTATCTACATGTAAGCAGTGAGACATGATAAAAGGTAAAGATCATATTATTAATTTTAAGGACAATATCAAAATTACTATTTAAGTTTTAACTATCTTTTCAATTTTATACTAAAAGTTTAAAGTTGACAAATGTTATACTCAATTAAAATTTTGCTTGTCAAATTTATTATACTTCCTTTTAAACATTGTACTCTCTAACCAATTGTTATTTACCACATCATCTTATAAAACTAGTAAATTTGACAAGAAAAAGTTCAATGACGCTGTGAAATTTTGACAAACTCAAACTTCACATACAAATTTTGATAAGCAAAAAACAGTTAAATTGGATATTACATTTAACAATTTTAAAATTTTAGATATAAAATTAAAAAAAAATACAAAATTTAAGTTACAAACTTAATTTTAAAAGTAAAGACTTTTGCAAAGAAAGTACATGTCTTGCTATCATATGGTATGAAATAAAGATGTCAACCTTCTCTTTACACATTAGAGTATTTAAATAAAAAAAAATCTTAGGCAAAGTAGTGATTAAATGTACGAGAATATGGAATCTGCAAATTTTAATGACTTCGTGTGACATGGGGTAATGGTTGGGCTATATTGAGAAGGAAGTGTCGGAAGACGAGAATGTAGCAGGGATTGCAGAATCGATTAGAGTAATTATTCGTTTACCCAATGAAGATGAGAACAGTAAAAAGGAAAGAGGGTTTCTTGTGTATCAATGTAAATAAAGAAGGAGACAAACTATGAAATGATAAAGGACAAGGCACTGCTATAAACAGATACTAGTTGTTGTTTGAATAGGATTAGGACGTAGGAGCCAAAGAGGGGCACCGAAGTCCGTGTAATAAACAATAGCCTATTCTCGTATTGGCGAGGGTATGGTATAGGCACCGGTGGAAGCAGGAGAATGTGTATATATGATTAGTAAAGGAAGTATTTGTTTTCATGGTTTTCTCGATCGGATATGTTAGAGCGGGAAAAGAGAATCGGCATAAATGTCATACATCCATATATTTAAACTCCGAACTTATTAATCTCTATTACTATGTTTTGTGCTTTTTTTTTCTTTTTTTTTCTCATAAAATTTTTAAAACTGTGTAAACCTCTTTTTTTTTTTTTTTTCACTGAAATAGCTATAGGATCCACTTTTTTTAAGCATTGGTTACTTATGTTTATTTTTGTGCTGTTGTGGACAACACATGATTTAAAAAAATCAAAAACACAAGAACTATAGGAAAATTAGAGAAAAAAATCAAATGAATTAAACAAAAAAAATAAAGAAAGAAAGAGAAGAAGAAATTATGAAATTGTTACTAGCAACCAAAGGTAGGAGATGGCAAGCAATGACTATAAAGCATAGTGAGTTGCAACCTATTTACATAAGTGTATCATGCAATCCACAAACAATGGTGCCTAATCCCACCAACATGGTTGTTAGCAAACCCTACCTTTAGATGACCAATAAAAACTACCTAATTTTTTATTTTTTTTATTTTTTTTTCCTTTGACTTTTTTTTACTACAATTTTCTATTTTTTTTCCTTAATTTTTTAGCATTTTTAACATTTGTTAATTAAATATATTAATGTGTTGTCCACATCAACAAGAAAATACACATAGAGCCAACACATGAAAAAGTGGATTGAAAAGCTATTTCAAGGGGTAATAGGTGTTAACTTGTGAAAAAGTGGGAAAATTTGTGCAATTTTGAAACTTGTTAAAGGGTCTCTATGTAATTTACCCTTTTTTAAAAGTATTTTGCGATTTGTTATTGGTATACTTCAAATATTGGATAGTTATATTATCTACTAGGTTAGTTAAATTAATTAACAAAACAACCCCTTCTTGGTTTTTAGTCAGTACTTTACATGAAATTACCACCATCAGTGTTAAATACACTACTGTTAGTAAATTTTACCACTTCAAAAATGAGAGGATGCAATTTGCAAAAAAAAAAATACTCTTTTAATACTATTTGAAATCCCAACTCATAATCATAGAATTTCTTAAATATTTCCATTAGTGTATAATGAGTGTGGCTATATGTCTTATATACAAAAGATAAGGGGGGACCTAGGGAATTGGTAGGGGCCTAAACCCTCCTATGCTTAAAAAAACATTAATTAATAAAATTTATTAAAAAGGGAAAACTAAAAATTATATTTATTTAAAAAACAAATTTTAATCACTGATAAGAGATTTCAATGACGTATTAAATAGTAATGAAAAATGGGAAGTAGGGGTATTATACAATCCTACGCACAAAAATATCAAAACATATGAACTCTTGTAGCTAGGGGTAAGCATGGTTTAGATTGGTTTGATTTTTGCAAAAAAAAATGATAATCGCCATAAAACTCCAAATTCTAGGAAGATTTAAGCTCTTTTAAGTTGATAATTAATCAAATCATCCAAAATTGAATGCTTAATCAAGGAATAAGTTGCTTTCAGGTGTAATGAAGATCATTGAAAGAAATTGAGAAGAAAACAACAAAGAGAAAGGAAGAAAAGCATCTCCCCTACCTACCACGCCCCCATATCAAGGGCGTATGGAAGAAAATCAGGACAAAAGCTACCACGCCCCTTGCCACGGGCGTAGCAGGGAGCATAGGGGACTAGAAGTGGAAGACAAAGCCACCACGCCCCTTATTTTCGGGGCGTGCCAGCTTCAAAAGAATGACCCGAGACCACCATGCCCTTTGCCACGAGGCATGGTGAGGGGTGTATGGGAGTCACGACCTATTTTATCTGACTTTTATTTTCTCTCTCCTCCAACCCTAGCACAGATATATATATATATGGATAAATATGAGAAAAGGAGGGAACGATAGAGCTAAGGTTTAGACTTCATTTTCTCTTCATTTTCATATCTGTTTCCTTAGTTTTCTACTCAACAATCTAAGGAGATTCAAGCAAGGCATTCAAGATTCACTCTATCCGGTTGTAAATCATGAACTCTAAATTTCTCTTCATGTATCTGTTCTATCATTGTTAGATTTATGGAAGAGTAAACCGTAGACCAAGATCTCATTTGAACTATTTTGTCATATGATGAAGATATGAATTAATTGAAGTTTTATTGATGTTCTTTTGTTCCATTACATGTGTTTCATATTTATCTTAGATTCATATATCTGGAATGTGAGTTTATGCTTAATATCATTTGAGTTGATTGAGAAATCGCTTTTATGATCAACTTATGTTTTGGATGAGATTTGCTCGTGTTCTAGAGATAGAATATCGAAAATCTTCTGTTGAACATATTCAATCAGGGTTCATAGGCTTCATGCGATTCTAGATTGCTATTGATTGAGGAGAGATCCTAATTGATAAATCTAGATTAGATAAGTTAATATACTTGAGAAAGTAATTATCTTGCCTCCTTGGAACTTAACAGATTAAGAACTCAGAAACATTAATCCTTAGCTTCTAATGATTCATGTGACAATATAGTAAAATAATGAGATCTAGGTTACTTTGTTATCAAATTAAATCTTGTGTTTTTTGAGGTAGTTTTAGTCAAATTTTTAGATTGTTGACTACTTTTAGTCTTTAATACACTTCATCTTAATTTGACAGTTAGATAATAGGGAAAGAGCTAGTGCTAGTAATTAGTAATCTTCTCTCTGTGGGACGACCCTGTGCTTAACACTATATTACGTTCACGGTAGGTACACTTGCCTATTGCAACGTAGTTAGAATTAGGAACAGGCATTATAAATATTAAAACTACGGTTGGCAACGATCAAAACCAAACCAAACCATAAGTTACGGTTCAATTTTTTTCCATGCCAAACCAAACCATACGATTTTAATTAGAAAAATTTTGCAAACCATTAAATAACGATTTGGTTTGGTTTGGAATATGACTTTAAAACCCAAAATTACACCTAAAAGATTTACTTTTATAAAATCATAATGCCCCACCATAAATTATTGCCTTTTCATAAACCAACAAATAAATCTTCCAATGCAATACTACCCAAATTAAAATACTCCTTTCTTTAGCAATTTTTTAATACTATCAAATTCTTGGAAAATTTTTTACAAAAATTGGCATATTTAAATTTAAATATTCTTTGAAAACCTGTTCAAATCATTTAAATAAAATACACAAACATAATGTTTGTGTCCCTACCATGTTCACAAATGTTTTATTAAATGCCCTATAACATGTTTACTATTCAATAAGTGAACAAAATAATAAAAAGAACCTATCATTAGAGCATTAAAGGCCTCAAGTGTTTTGCTCAATACCCTGTAAGGTGTTCACTCTTCTACTAAGGAAGGAAGAAGAAGTGCATTTTAGGTTTAGGGTTTCTTGTTTTTGTCATCACTCTTCTGCCACTTGTCTCACACTCTCATTTATTTGTCTTTGTCAACCATAGCTAGAACTAACTCGCAACTTAAGACAATGTGCTGGGTTGGGCTCTTTTTTTTTTATTTTAATAAAAAGTTCAATTCAAATTAATAAGTGCGGTTCAAATTGCGTACTTAAACTAAACCATAATCCGTTTAGGGTGACGCAATCCAAACCGTTAGAAAAAAAAAAATCATTATTTCGGTTCAAATTGTTTCAATTATGGATTGGTTTGATTTGAACAATTTTTTTACCCACCCCTACTTACAAGATGAGTGATTTAAGATTTCTAAGCCCAAAATTTACTTAGTAAAAAAGGAGTAAAGTCCTAGTAAATTTAATTCAATCTAAACTGTATAGGGCTTAAGAAAATGTAGAGTGGAGGGATTTGTACTTGAAATCAAAAGTTATACAACTACCTAACTTACAATCAAACCACTACCCAATTCTTCTAACCACCCATCTAAAAAATTTGACGCAACCTAAGGGGACTTAAGCCCTTTCGTTTCTAACCTATGTGGATAGATTGCCCCTCCTTTAAGGACTTTTGTAAAGAACATTGGGTTTGGCCTATTTTGTCATCTTGAGGGCTTGGAGGGGTTTTTAAGGAAATCGAAGGTGAGGAAAAAGGAAGTCTTCGGGGTCATTCAAGTTAAGAAGAAAACTATTCTTAACTAAATAAGGGAAGTTAAAAAGGAACTCTACAACTCACCCTCCTAAAACCTTATAAACCGGAATGTTCTCCTAGAAAAGGAGTTGCAAAAAATACCAAACTATGAGGAAAAGTTGCAAGCAGCAAAAGTTAGGTCAAAATGATTGATAAAGGGGAAAGAAACAGAAAGCTTTTCCACACCCAAACAATAGCGAAGAGGTCAAAATAAGAATTAGTGGCTTATTTAATAATGAAGGGAAATGGATGGATGAATCTATAGAGGTGAATCGTATCATAAACAATTTCTTTGTTACATTATATACATCAAAGAAAAAGGAATGTGCGAAATAGGGAGGCCCCATGGGCTCTAAGAAGTTCTAGACATTTTGAGAAAACAAGATCTAAGTTGGGGAGAGAATTAACAAACCTAGAAATTAAAAGAGCTATATGGTGTATTGGAAGTTCTAAAACCCTTAGGATTGATGGATTCCATGCAAGCCTTTGCAAAGAATGTTGGGACATTGTTATAACTTCTATGCGCACACTGATTAACAAGATTTTCAATCATGGATGTGTGCAACAAGAAGTAAACAAGACACTCATCGTGTTTGTTCCAAAATTTATGGGAGCAAATAAAATTAAGGATTTCAAACTTATCAGTCTATGCACAACTCTATACAAGATAGTAGGAAAAGTGCTTGTGAATAGGTTCAAGCCATTTCTAAATGAAATGATTAGCCCCACGCAGTCAAGCTTCATCCCTAAAAGGAATGCAAGTGATAACATTAGTCTTCTAGAAACTTTTGCATTCTTTAGAAGGGAAAAGAAAGGATCAAAGAAATGGATGCTAATTAAACTAGACTTGGAAAAAGCTTATGATAGAATTAAATGAGACTTCATCAAGCATGCTCTTAAATGCTTCAATTTCCCAAAACTCTAGATTAAACTTATTGGTTCGTGCTTGGCTTTGATCAGTTTCTAAGTACTAGTAAATGGTCTAACCCTCGCCTCCTTCAACTCAAGTAGAGGGATTAGATAAGAGACCCTCTATCACCATATATATTCATATTGGTGATGGAGATGTTGAGCAAAATGATTTATTTCTTAATGGAAAGCCGAGAGTGGAAGCCAATAAAGATAAAAGGATCGAAACTAAAGTTTTATCACCTTCTATTCGTGAATGACATCCTCCTTATGGAAGAAACTTTTGAAGAAAATGCAAGAGTAATGATGAATACAATCAATGCTAATATCCTTCCTCCCCTAATTGCTACCATGTCTCATCAAGACAATGAAGCAACTCTAAAGATCTATTGCTACTTTAGAGGAGACTACATATTTTCAAGGGTTTACTATGTCTTCTTGGTTATTGGAATCATTAAAGACCATTGATGCTATGGATAGAAATTTTTTGGCTAAGTCTCCATGTTAGAGATTGAGCTAGCTTACATTGTGATGAAGATGTTGGGGGAGACCATGCTATTACTAAATAGGCCTTGGAATTCTTTTTCAAAGGTAGAACTTAAGAAATTGGTTAAGTGCGTTGAGGGAGCTGACCTTCTAAGATTCAAAATTGATAGCTTAGAGTATGTTGCTACTAAATCTAACAGACTGTTGAACTATTATATGTTAAGAGACTACACAACGAGCTTATGGGTAACTTGCAAGAGTTACAAGAAGTAGTTAAAGCAATCAATCTTGAGATGAAGACATTTTTAGGGGTATAAACCTTAAGTCCTCAGTAGGCCTAGATTGTCTTCCTTAGTTAATATGATTATACTCTTTGTTTTCATTCCAAAACATCGTATTGGAATCAACAAAGTTATTTTCTTTATTTTTCTCTCCGCGTGATTATTGCTTATTTACCTATACTTACCATAAGTGATGTTAGTCACAATCACATAAAATTTATTTAAACTATCATGTCATGCATCAGAGTAAAGCTCTCACTTGCAAGCAACAATATATTAAATGGTTGAAACAATCAATCACACTTAAGCAGCGATAGTAGTATTGGTTGCATAGTTCAATAAATTAGCATTAACAATTAAAAGGGCATTTCCCAATACATAACCATTTATTCTTTATTTCTAAATTGCTATAGACATTTTGTGAGCTAAGTATTTCACTTTGCATTTGGGAGCACTTGCTCTAACCATGTGATAGCAACATAAGAGGTGGTAGTTAATCATGTTTATACGCTAAGGAGATAAATATCTAACTTTGTAACAACAAGATAGTAAAAAGTAGAGAAACCATTGAAAAGGCTTTAGCAATATGCAAGCCACATATATTATTCATAATAAATTCCAAATACATCATTGATTTCACATATGAAACTTTTTAATGTATTGAAAATTAATAGGTGCAGTAACTTTATCGGATGTTGGGTTTAGAAGTTTGCGATAGCCACTGTCATGGACTTCATGAACTATAAAGGGGCCTTCCCACTTCAATGTAAACTTTGGTGCAGAAATACCTCGCCACATATGCTCTATTGCACGAAGTGCAATGTTGCCTTATTGAAAGGATCACTTCCTAACCAAATGATCATAAGTCGCACTTAATCATTGTCAATAATTGGCAAGGTGACACTTGGTAGTGTCTCGTCTCTCTTCTAAAGCTTTAAAATCGAGCATGTGTAAAGTATTTGGTTCTAACTCTACGTTGATAGCCAGTCTTGCGGATGGAATTAAGACTTTAACAAGCATCATTGCCTCGCATCCATATACTAAAGAGAAGGGGGTTGCCTGAGTAGGGCTTCGCTTAAATGTCTTATACACCATAATGCCAATGGCAACTTGTCATGCCATTCTTCATGGTTTCCGTGCACCATATGACTAAGTACTTTTAGAATATTCTTATTCATTGCTTCCACTTAGCCATTTCCCTTTGGTAGTAAGTGTAGACTCATATGATCAATGCTATAGGGGCTAATAATTA
>JBBMOL010003068.1:0-18650 GCA_037954665.1 Laguncularia racemosa | reverse complement strand
CAGCAAGCAAAGTATTTTTTTTTTTTTAATGCTTCTTTTTCATTCTTAAGAGCTTTTTTTTTCATTTTCATACTTGCCAATTTTGTATCAGCCCTTTTAGTCCCTTTAATAACTTACTCATTTCTGCTAGCATGCAGTATCAGTTATATCTTCATCAGATTCAAAGTGTACCTCAGAACTAGTGATACATTCTAAGAGCGAAAATACGAGCACCAAATTAAAGGAGGACATAGGCGTCAGGAGGACCTAAGGCGAAGTCTGGCCAGCCTTAAGCAGGCCTTGATAAAGGCCGGCCTAGTTCACTTCAAGGCAGCTCGCTTAAATTGAAGGCCGCTGGCTTTTAGTGCCAGCCTAAGAGAAGGCCACTGGCTTTTGGTGCCGGCCTAAGTGAAGGCCGCTGGCCTTTGGCTGGCCTTGAATGTTTTCGCACCAATTTTTTATGATGTTATACATAGGGTCCTTAGGGTTTTTCGTGGATAGATTATCATTTTGGTTTAAAATACAGAGACACTTGAGTGTTGTGAATCCTCTTTGGATATCTTTGAATATTGGGGATTGAATTTTTTCTCTTTATTCTTGTTGTTTCTATCAAATTCTTGGTTCTATAGAATTTGTGGCGAGCATCGTTATTGAATTCGTGGAATTCTTTAACCATAGTGATTGATTTGTAGAACGTGGGCTCTATCGTTCTATATTTTGATTGCGAAACAGTTTAATTTTATCAATCTTGGCATCTATAGATTGATAATTTATCCATATCTTGATTTTATTCGATAGTTCTAAAATCCAGAAAAACCCAAAAATTTATGTTGTTAACGATTTAGTTGTGTGAAGGAATTAGAATCCGAATCCTCATCATTTGTTATCAGAGCATTCCGAATCCGCATCATTTGGTATCAAGCATACCGAGTCCGCATCATTTGGTATCAGAGCATACCGAGTCCCAATCATTTGGTATCAGAGCATACTGAGTCCTCATCACTTGGTATCAGAGCGAAGGTTGGATTCGTAAGGATTCGGAGTGAAGGATCCGATCAGATCAAGGGTTAAATTGGTAAGGCTGTTGATTCTCAATTCAATTGTAGTTTTAATTCAATACTGCTGTTGGTTGGAAATTTGGAAATTTATTTTGTGAATTGTATTGCTGGGAATTGGTGATTGATCTGTTGTTGAGAATTGGGGGTTTTGTGAATATTTTTGCTGAATTCAGTTGTTAGGTGTTGAATTGCTGTGAAATTGGTGTTTGGGGCTGTTGTTAGGAATTGGGTGTTGGTGAATTTCTATTACTGATTATTGAAGGGTAGAGATGTCGTCGCATGGAAGTGTTCATAACAACAACAATAGGAATGATGCTGATAATGGGGGTGAGGTTGTGACTAGGGCTGAGTTCAATCAAATCCAAGAAATCTTAGATTGATTATGGAGAGATTGGAGGTTAGGGATAGAAGAAGCTATAGTGGTACAGGAATTAGGAGGAGACACTCTAGTAGTGAATCTGATGCTAGTAATGGAAGGAATAGGAGAGGAAACAATGTTGACAGGCGTAAGGGGATTGAAAGCATCAAGTTGAAAATTCCACCATTCACTAGTAGTAATAAACCAGAGGAATTCTTAGACTGGGTGCCACGGGTTGAGAAGGTGTTGACTGTTATGGGTGGGATGAGCGCATGAAGGTGAAAATGGCATCTCTAGCATTCTCTGAATATGCTAGTTTGTGGTGGATAAATTACAAGCTGAGAGACGTAGGGCTGATGAGGAGAAAGTGCATTCATGGGCCTTGATGAAAAGGTTGATGAGACGCAGATTTGTGCTAGACTAACCCCTTCTTTTAAGCAAGTTTTTATACTTGCTTTTCCTAGGTTTAAAAAAAAAAGTGCTCAAAATTACAATTTTTTTTGCCATTTTAAAAGGGGGCAACCCTAAATAAAAATTGGTTAAAAAAACAAAAAATTTTTTAAAAGGGTTTCCCAAAACCAAAAAAAACCCAAAAAAATAGTTCAAAAAACAATTAAAAGGGTACAAAAAAAACCATAAGTTTTTCATGATCCAATCCCTTGGAATGGGGAAAACATAGGTAGCAACTTTCAATTTTTAAATTTTTAAACCACTTGACTAATTGCAAGCCTTTTTCAATTGGTAAAAAATAAATTCAAATTTTCAAAAGAAATCATTAACTCCCACAACTTAATTGCATGTGTTTAAATTCAAAAAATTCCTTACTAATAAAAACTCAACGTAATCTGCAAATTGTACTCCACCAATTGGAATTACACAATGGAAATAAAAACAACAAATCACATCCTCCCCATGCCAAACAAGCCACGACAAGGGATTTGCTAAGTTTTTGCAAGTTTAAAAAAGTTGTTAAATTAAAACAACACTTTATACTTTGCCCTTCCACGAAAATTAGTGATCATAAAATGATACAAAACCCTTCCCAATCCAACTCCAAAACAGAAAATTTAAATTCCCAAATAAAGGGTAATTTCGCAAGCTAAAAACCCATAACAATCAACTAATTGCGGTTTCCACTAAATCACCCTAATTGAGATTAACCCCACGAAATCAAATAAAACCCAAATTCCCTTCTCTCAACTGTGCTCTGTCCCAAAAAGTGATGTGCCAATTCCACTTAGAAGCACATTTAAAAAGTCAAGAAAAAGCAAACTCAGTTTCAACAAAAAATCGCCTCACAAGGGGCAAAATTCACGTGAACCCTAGTGAAGATGTAATGAATTCCAAATGCTCAATGTTACAATTGTAATACCACAATGATAATCTCTTCTAATAACACACTAATCACATTATAATCCCACAAAATAATCCAAAAATTCAAAAAAAACCTCAATTCTAAGGACTCCTTTCCGCAAGTGAAAATCACGTTTTCAAGGGGAAATTTTCTCAAGGATGATTCGAATTCAATTGCAAGGGATTTTAAATTTTAAACACAAAAATTTCGACAACAATTAAAAGAAAATCTGTCCAAGATCTATCTAAAATTCACCCCTAGATATGACACACCAGAGAAGAAAAGAAATCACAACAAAATGAAATTGATACAACTCACAATTTAAAGGGTTTTTGCACTCGCCACAATTTCAACTCTTAGGATTGAAATTGATAAGAGTCTAATGACAATTAGGAACCTTAATTTCATGTGAATATGAAGTGTATAATCTGCAAATTATGGCCCTCCTCAAACCCTCTCTTAAGCAAGTAATTTATACTTGCTACTCCTAGGGTTAAAAAGTGCTCAAAATTACAAGTTTGCCACTTTTAAGGTAGCTAACAATTAAATGAAAGTTACAAAGAAATAAAAGTTTCCCAAAACCAAAATACAACCAAAATAGTTCAATAAACAATTACAAGGTACAAATTAACATAAGTCTCCATGATCTAATGCCTAGGGATAGAAAACAATCGCAGCGGGTCTTTGATTGTTATCCTGAAAATTGTTCTGTGTCCAACAGGAGTTGTAGGACATATTGGCATCCCGTAGAGAATTATAATTGTACCTGTAAGATTATTCTCAAATTTTTATTAGAAATAAAGACATAAGGTAAAATATGAGCAATTTGGATCATCATCCAAATTGGGTTCTGAAAAGGTTGACAGTGTTAGAATTTTTCCCATCACTACACATTTGATCCTTAGAAGACCTTAGCAGTATGACCTCAGAGCCAAGCATGATGGATACACCAATGAGTATACCTTTCAGAACAGGACAATACATACAAGTTTTTCCCTAGGGTCCAACAAAAGTACAACACACAAGACTGATTTGCTTGAAGCTCAAGGGAAAGAGGAGTTGTTTATGGGTTTGGCAGGATGGACAATATAGATTTGGGTCGAATCATTTTAAAAATGGAGGGAATGATACGTTCCCAAAGAGCAATATAGAGCCCCAAAATAAAGGAGGACATAGGCATGGGAGGACCTAAGGCGAAGCCCGGCAAAATTTAAAAGCCGGTTTTGAATAAAGGCTGGCCGAATTCACTTCAAAGCTGCGGCTTGGAGCGGCCTAAATTAAAGGTTCCCGGCCTAAGAGAAGGCCGCGGTTTTTGGTGCCCCCTAATGAAGGCCATCGGCTTGAATGTTTTCGCCCCAAATTTTTAGGATTTTTAAAAATAGGGTCCTTAGGGTTTTTCATGAATGTTTATCATTTTGTTTTAAAATACAGAGACACTTGAGTGTTATTTTAAACCCTTTTTTGGAAATTACTTAAAATAAATGAGTCCTACTCTAATCCCAATTGTTGGCCCCAAATTTAAAATTTAATAAAAGAAGGGGGGTAAATTGATTAATTATTTAAAAATTTCAATTTTTGCAAATTACCCAAAGCCCTCTTGACTAACAAAATTTTTTGGCCCCCCCCAAAATAAAAAAATAAAAATTGCCCCCCCCTTAAAAAAATGAGTAAAAGAAGAAAAAATGCTCAGAAAATTTATAGAGGTTTACCCCCGAGTGTCAGCCCCTTTTTCCCCAAGCTCCACGCCAGGGGTCCCGGTTGTCTTTACCGATTGGGGTTTCACTATATCAATCAAATCAAACGTATATAAAATAAGCCTCTTCAAGGTGAAAGTCTCACTGCTAAGCCCTCTCTACCCCTTCTTCACTAACCCCCTAATCACTCAAAACTACAGTGATAAAACAACCCCAAAATTTCCTTATACAAAAAAGGAATCACAATAACAATGAAAAAATATAAAATTTTCCTCTAAAAAATTGGATCACAGGGTATTTTGAAAAGAAAGATTTTTGCACCTGAAGATGTATATGTTTTTTAAACCCTTTTCCATGTGCTTTTTTTCTAAAAAAATGTTTTTTCCCTTTTTTTATTTAAAATTTGAAACCCCTTTTTATGAAGAGAAAAATAACGGGTTAAACTTTGTTAGAGAATTAACTTTTTTGGGATTTCCCACGTGACAAGCTTGAATTTTTTTTTGAAATTTTGTATTTCAAAAATAAGTTGAACTTTTTTGGGAAAAAAAATCTGCATTCCGAATTTTTTTTTATGAGGGTAACCCCTTGGATAAATCAGTTTGACCAAGATTTTTCTTTGGAGATATTCTTTGGATCAAGTTTGTTGAAGATATCCCTAAACTTTTTATGGAACCTTATTTTTGGGATATCCCATATATTGTAGAACCATATCTTCAAGTAAAAAACCAAAATTTCTTACCCTTATCTTTGTAACTCCGGGAAATCTCCCAAAATAAAAGCACAAATATCAATATTTAAATCTTGATAAAACCGGGTAATTCTTATTTTGCCCCTCACTTTATTATAAAAAAAAAACCTTGTTAAAAATTTTAAAGTAAAAAAAAACCCCAAATAAAAAAAACCAACTTTAAAAAACACATAAAGTAAAATTCCCCCCAAAAATTTATATTTGACCCTTGGAGCTAGGGCCTTGAAATTTTTTAAAAAACTACCCCCCCCCCCCAAAAATTAGAACGAAATCTGGAAAAAATTTGTGACAGGCAGGGAAAGGTTTTTAAAAGAGCCTTCTGAAGCAAAACCCGTCAACTATTCTCTTGTTGTAAAGGTTCTAAAAGGGTGCTTCTAAACCAAACCTTTTAAAAACCGTTCTCCCGTTGTAAAGGTTCGAAAGTGCCCTTCTGAAAGGTTAACACAGGGAAATACGGAAAACACTACACAACTTTTTGAAATACCTTTTTAAAAGAACAAAAATAGTCTGTATAAAAACCAAATTTAAGGTTTTGAACAAGCCCCTTTTGTTCTTTATCCAATTTTTGAAAAATTCACTTACTATTCTTCTGAAACAAAATTCTGAAAAAGCTCAAAAATATGTTACACATTATTCCTCTTTTGTTAAAATCAAAACCCAAATTAGAGGGAACCCTTTAAAAGTTAAAAATTCATTTTTGGGGTTGAAAGTGTGAATTGAATTTTTGAATGTGTTGTAGATAGATGTTTTCCCTAATAACATGTGTTTTTAATGTGGTGTGTCATGTGCATGTGGGGGGGTTTTGGTACTCAAAGTACTGAGCCTTTGTGTCACCCCCCTTTCCCACAATTTTTTTTTTGGGTTTCAGGCCCAAAAAAGCCCCGAACCCAAATAGAGTATGATGAGAATGGAACTTAGTGGGGGCATTGCATGGATGAGCTAGGAAAGAAAAGCACTATTACTATGTGGGAAGAAGATTTTACAAAATTATGAAAATTTGTAAATGGTTTTTTTTATGGTTAAAATTTAAGTTATAGAGATAAATTTTAAAGCTTGAGATTTTGTTAATTTAAAAAAATTTAACCTTTTTTGGAATGAAATTACCTATGAGTCATTCCCTTTAAATTTTTGTTTTTAGTAGCATGATGGATAATGTATATGAGCCCGGTTTGAAGAATGATTTGAGTTTTTTGAGCCTTAGTTTTGTCGCCTTGGGTACTGGTGACACACGGTTAAAGGGGGTGATAAAATCCCGGGGTTTTGGGGGCATTACAGGGTTAAGGTGGTATCCCAAAACCCTTTGGTTTTAAAAGATCCCCCCCCCCAGAAAATAAGTAAGTAAATATCAGAGCCCCCTAGGTTTGAGATCTTTAGAAAATTTAAAATGTGATCAAATTTGAGATTTAGTTGAAAGACTTCTAGAATTAATTTAAACCTAAAAGGTTTAGTGTTCAATCAATAGAAATTAAGTTGAAATCTTGAGAAGATAAATAAATGATCTTAGATGCCCTAAGAATGAAGGGGAGTAAGTAAATTAGGGGAAAAAAATTATGTTTTTTGTTTTAATTTCCCAATATTCTATGTGGGTGTATTTTACTGAATATTTTCCCATTTTAAATACACTTATGCGTTTTGTACTTTTTTGAGTTTTAGTTTTAAAATAGAAAGTATACTTTTCACTAACTCCCCTTATAAATTTTAAACCCCCGGAATCATTCTTTCTGGGCTCAATTTTTCAAAGAATTCTTTTAAAAAGAAAAATCAAGCAGAGTTATCTAGTGCTGGAAAAGGGGTTTGAGATGCCCGTAGAGGATAGGAACCCTCAAAGACCACCTCATCAAGAAACCCTAAAGTAGGCTAATGTCACTGCTATTCAGCTACTAGAGACTGTAACTACTCTAGTGGGAATGTTAACACTGTCACGCCCTAAAGGGGGCTTGGAAGTTTCCTCTAAAAATTATCATGGCACATATGCACCGATTACATGATAATTGTCTTAGAAGCCAAGATCATAAAACTCTAAATAATTAATTACATTTACGACTAATCAAATTACATATAATTATATAATAAAATATAACAATGGATTCCGTATCCCATGGTCACCATGATCGCAGAGAGTCAGTACCCTCTACCAACTAGTAAATTGGAATAAGATCCTAAGTTTCACAAATTCAAATTTTACATTAAGGTCCTAAAATAACATTTCCTCTAAATAATCTATCTTTCGCTATTCTTACTTTATCGCTCTTGGCTTCCAAAACTCTCGATACTTCACATCTTATCCCATCTCGAGCTTTCATATTCTTTACTTGCAAAACAATCATGTGGAGGGGTGATCATACTACGACTTAGTGAATGGGAGTGCAATACTTTCAATGTTACCACGCACAGTAATTTCAATTCAATTATCAAATCATATGCTATACATGAACAACCATATTGAATGTAAAATCTCATGCAATCTTCCGGTAACCGACATTAAGTTTAGGGTTTACACTGTGCTTAACCTTAGATTAATTATTTCAAAGTCACAATCAGTGCCCAAGTCTCATTACTTGGTTTATTTATCTCATCACTTTGATAATTATAATATTTTTACTTCAACAATGAATGCACTTGTGTCTTTGCACAGTCGGAGCAACACATTCAAAGACCGACCGGACTCAGAACCGTCAAGGCACGATAATCCCTAATCACCTAGTTCGCAGTTGATAGAGCCATTTTATACTCAATCTTTATAGTATGAAGTGTGTTAATTTATTTTAGATTTTATAGAAATCATAAGGAAATGGTACTTAATTCATTATGGTGATAAATCAGGTTAAATGGAGTCAAGGGTGCTAATTCAAGTAAATTAGAGAAGTCATCTACAACATAGTTTAAAACAAGGATTTACAACTACTGGGGAAAGTACTAGGCATGTATTTGAAGTACACGGTCGTGTCTTAGTTTTGAAGCCACAAAAAACAGGTTGAAGTACACACCGTGTATCTACTTAAGAACCACGGAAAATACAGGGTTGAGTACACGCCCTGACTGTCTAAAAAGGCACGTTGGAGATGGGCCAGGGCGAAAACCGTGCTTTTACACGCAAAAGAAGGGGAAAGTGGACTATCAAAGAGAGAGACACTTCGTGTTTTGGCCGTGGGGGAAACCGTGGTGAAGACGGGTGGAAGTTGAAAGGGGAAGACGTCCAAAGGGATGAGAAATTGGGGAAAAACATCCCCAAAGGGTGAGACGACTAGAGATTTTGCCGTGTAAAAGCCGTGGCACACACTGATTACGGATAAAAATTTGTAGATTACCCACAAGGAAGCAGGGTTTGACCCAGGCCGTGGGTTTTGGGGCGTGCCAGGGGGACGTTATTCACTTTTTGAGATTTACTCAAAAAGGAAAGATATTTTCGATTTTGATAAAAAAGATCCTCGCCATTCCTTTAAAAATAAAAAAAGAACAACCCTAAGGGTTAGGGGAATCTTGGATCACTTGGGAAAAAGAAGGAAGGAAGGGGGCAAGAAGGAAACCGGAACAAGGCTTGTTATTTTTTTACTTTTTTTTCGTTTTGTGATGAACATGTTAGTAAGCAGATTTTCTAGCCAAAGGGGTCATAGAGTTTGATTCTCCACAATTGTGAATCTAATTGATTTTTTTTAATCTTTTCTTTGTTTCTGATATTCATTATCTTTGAAGTTTGTCATTATTATTTTTGTTGGTTGGATGAATTAAAGCTCTTCTACTCATTAGCAATTTAATAATTGTCAACTTGCACGCAAATCCGTAATTGTTTGATGTTCTGCTCGGTGACCAATAACATGTTTGATTAAAAAAAGTACGAATTCATGTTATGGGATGTATGACTTGTTTAAATGGGTTATCTTATAATCTACTCATGAATTGGGGTCTCTCTATTTTTTTTAATGCTATTAGAGATTAAATCCAAGAGCTTTTTTTGGGGTTTGTCTTCATAAAAAATAACAAAGAGCTTTTTTTATAGGTTATTGGCTTGTTAAAAACCATAACCAGTTTTCTAGAAATAAAAATAGAAAACATTTGCAGATGATCAATCCTCAAATTAAACTATCTTGATTCCTTGGCTGGTTTTTACAATATTCGATTTTTTACTTGTTTCAATATTATTTTGTTTCACAAAAAACCCCCCCCATTTTTTTTTTCCCTTTTTCTTTTTGAATAAAAAAATTTTTTTTAACCCAATCCCTATGGATACACCCTACCACTACTATCGCAAATCATATCATTGTCTAGGAGTAGGTTTTTTTTTTGTTGGTTTCAAAAACCCCAAATTTTGGCACCGTTCTGGGATTGGTGTAAAATTTTATTTCTATCTTGATGACCGTCTTCTCTCAGGTGCACCCTTAAAATCCGGAGATTGAGAAACCTTAAAGGCTGCAAAAGAGAAGCTAGATCACCCTTGGACTGAACTTGCATCGGTTTTGTCTGATTCACCCCTTTGATTCTGAAAAAGAAGACATATGGCAAACCTGAAAAAAACATTGCAGAATTGGCGCCCGGATGTGAATCAACTCCCCCTTTGTTTCACTACCCTGAACAGTGTTGAATTGAGTTGAAATCGGGTTAACATTTATCCCCCACCTTTCAGGGTCTTGAGAATGAAGACCACACAAACATTTGAAAGAGTTCCAATAATGTGTTCAGTTGAGGCTGCAAGGAATAACCGACGATCAAATCAAGTTACGTTTTTCCATTTTTTTTAATACTAAAGCAAAGTTTGGGGTTTTTTTTTTTTTTTGCCTCATTTTTATAACCACTTGGAAAAATATGGTGAGACTCTTTTAGACAAATTTTTCCCCGCGCTAGAGCGCTGGTATAAGAAGAGAAATTTTTGTGGTATCAAACGGAGGGAACGGGAATCTTCAGAGTATTGGGAGGGGTTAAAGCAACTTTAATGCAAGCTACACAACACGGATATTGAACAACTTCTCACCCAATACTTTTTGAAGGCTGCTTCCAATGGAGGGGAAGAGATGGATGCGCAAGGGAGGCGCTATAGGAATAAAACCCCTGGTCAAGCTGGAATTGATCTCCATTAGGGCTACTAATTCGCAAAATTTGGGGTAAAGGCATGATACATTTCAAAAGGTAAATGAGGTAAGTTTTTCAAACCTTGAACATCAAATTTCTAACCTAACCCCCCTTTGGAAACAATAGCTTTTGGAAAATACACAACAGGTGAAGGCTTGTGGAATTTGTGCTACTCTAATCACCCACGACATGTGCCCCCCACTCAAGATGACCATGAATCCCATGCTGAAAGGGGGGATTCTTAGACACCAAAAAGGGAAAAATGATCCCTCTCGAGTACTTATAACCTGAGGGGATCATCCTAACTTCAAATGGAAATAAACCACAAAATTCCCACAATTCCAACCTAACCCATCAAACCAAGTACCCCAACTCCTTCCCCTTAGTATGTCTCTTGAAAAAATTTGTAAATACTTCTTAATAAAATAATTTTAGGATGAGACAAAGCAAAGCATTCACAATTGGGAAAATCGGGTAACCCAACTTGCTTCTTCTATAAACAGGTTAGAAACTCAAGGAAAGTTATTTTTCTAAAATTTCAAAAATCCAAAGCAAAGCCAATGCAATTCCCTTTGGAAGTGGAACGAAATTGCAGGGTCAAATAGAAAGGACATGAACTAATTTTGAAAAGAGATGAAAGAGACTACAACCCCCAAGCCAACAGAAAAACCAGATTAAAGGATCCCTTTTTTAACCACCAAAAGTCAGACAACGCACCCTTTTTTCCCCCTCTAGATTAGCAAAAAAAAGAAGAATTTGAAAAAAAGGAGATTCTTAAAATTTTCGAAAAGTTGGGTAAATTTCCTTTGCGGGAGCAATTAAGAAAGCCCTCTTTATGCAAAATTCTAAAAGTTTGTGTACTAACAAAAGAAATTTTGAAAGGTAATGAAAAGTTTAGTGTAGGAAAATGTTTCAGCTATTCTTCGAAAAGTTTCCCTCCTAAATGTAAGGTTCCAGGAGTTTCTTTCCTTAAAATGGGTAATTTTGGGAACGCAAAAGCTATGTGTTTTTAGGAGCTTAAATCAGTGTTAGCCTTATCTGTTTTCAAATTTTAAAAGTTAGTCCCTTAAAGGAAATAAGTGTTATTGTTCAATTTGCTGATGGTCCAATGTCTACCTGGGGGAGTCCAAAATTTTTTTAGTAAAAGTTAAGGGGTTGGGTTTTCCCTGCAATTTTTATGTGTTGCATGGAAAATGATGATTTTTGAAATTTCCCAATGTTTTTAGGGCGACCATTTTTAAGACATCCGAACAAAAATGATGTACAGACGGAAAACCCACTATGGAATTTGAGTGAATGATTAATTTAACTTTTAGAGCATGAAATATCCTAGTGATATCCCCCCTTTTTGTTTGGATTTTATTGACCCTTTAACACGGGCTACATTTGATTTAATAAACGAATGTTTTAAAAATTTTATTTAAAAAGGATCTTACTATTAATACTTTTAAAACTTTTAAAGGGTAAGTTGAAATTTCCTCTGATTTTGGGACATTTTTGGGGATTTGGAATCAAAAACCTACCGGTAGATGTCCCTACATTAATTTCCCCCCCTTCTAACCAATTTTTTTCCCCTCTATTGTGCAGGCACCAAATTTAAATTAAAAACCCTTACCCGAATATTAAAGTACATTTCTTGGGAAAAATGAACTTTCTGTATAGTCCTAATAAACTAAGTACTTTAGAAGAAGAAAAGTTGATTGGGTGCAAGGAGTAAAAAAAGCCTTGGAGGTCCATAGCCGTATCAAGGACTAAGCCCCTCCAATGATGCACAAGTTTTTAATGGAAGAAATTTGAAAACCCTTTAAGGAAGTTCACGCGTTTGAACCCCCCGTTTGGGGGTATTAAGAAAGAACTTGAAACTTTTTGTGCAGGTTGACTATCCCAATTTTTCCCATAGCAAAAAGGGTAAGTCCAATTCAAGTGTTCCCAAAAAAAACAGGCTTGATTTTGGGTTGAAAACTTGTGGGGAGTTTTAATTCCTACTCGAATTCAGAATGGTTGAGGGTTTTTTGTTGATTACAGGAAGTTAAAAGCTCAACAGAAAGATCACTTCCCCCTTCCTTTCTTGTCAATCTTGAACGTTTGGGTGGCCTTTCACTATTGTTTTCTTTTGGTTATTCAGTTTTCCCTCAAATTCCAGTGGCACCGGAAATCAAGAGAAGAACTTTCACTTGTCCATTCGATACTTTTTTCGTATCGTGGATCCTTTTTTGGGCTCTGCAATGCCCCACCAATTCCCAAAGGGGATGGGTTTGGGATATTTTCAGATTAGTGGAAAATATCATAGAGGTTTTCATGGATGATCACAATCTATGGGAATTTTTTGATTCTGTTTGACTAACCTACAAAAAATGCTTCAAAGATGTAAAGAAAGAACCTAGGGTTTAATTATTAAAAAAGTACTTTATGGTTGAAAGATTCATTTTTTGGTAAATTGTATCCTCTAAGGGGCTTAAGCGATAAAGTAAGGTACAATTTTATTTAAAACTTTAACCCTTACCCTATAAGTTACGGAAATTTGCTCTTTTCTTGGGGGTGCAGGATTCTATCCCACGCTTATCAAGGATTTTCCAAAAAACTCAACCCCTTGTCGATTTCTGCAAAAAAAAGTGACTTTGAGTTTTAGAGGCCCTTTAACACGCTTTTGACACATTAGGGGTAAGTAACTTTTGCTCCAATCATCCAACCACTTGACTGGAACCTTCCCTTTGAAATTTTTGTGTGATGCGAGCATTAGCAGTTGGAGCCCTTTTTTTGGGCCCAAAAAGGGTTGAAGAGCTTCCAGTCATTTATTCGCTTCCAGAACATTGGGTAATGCTCAAAGTAACATTCCACAAAAGGGAAAAAGAAATCTTTGCTGTTTTTTTGCATTGAAAAATTCAGTCATATTTTCTTTGGGACTAAGGTAATTTTTACTTGAATGCAGCCTCAAATACCTCTCGCGAAGAAGGAGGGGAAACCAAGATTATTCATGGGTACTCTTATTACAAGAGTTTGTATGGAAATACGCGATAGGAAAGGTTCTGAAAATTTGTTGCCCACCCCCTCATAGAAACCTATCAGTGAAGGGTCAAAACCCAATAAAGTGTTTTCCAGATAGATCCTTTTTTTTTCAAAAGACAATTCCGTGGTATACCGATATTGTCAACTATTTGGTTATTAAACACTCCAAGTGTTTGTCTGGGCTCAAAAAAGATAAAAAATTAAAGTGATCAAGTACGTATGGGATGATCCTATTTTTGGAAAATTGTGCGATCAATCATAGAAGGTGTATTTTTCCCAAACGAATTTCCCTTTGTCTTTCAATTTTGTCACTCATATGCAGTGGTGGACATTTTGGCCCCCAGAGGGAAACCAAAAGGGATTAGGATGTGGGTTTTTTTGGCCTCATTTTTTCGTGATTCTTTTATGTTTTGTAAGCTTTGGAACGTGTCAAAAAATTGCAACTTAAGACATACAGACCCAAAAGCCCTTACCCTATTCTTGCATGTGAAATATTTGTATATGGGGGGATTGACTTTAGGGTCCTTTTCCTCCTTTTTCGGTAATGTTTACATCCTTCTTTTTGTGGATTATGTTTCAAAAAAGGGGAAGCCAAAACAAAACCCCCCTAATATCCAAGTTATTTGGGTTTTGTTAAATTCATATTTTTGCTAGGTTTTTGGGACACCGAAGGGTTTATTATGATCGTGGCACACACTTTTGTAATAAGTAGTGGAAACTCTACTAAAAAATACAGGGCCTCCGACTTCCCCCCGCATACCCCCTCAAACCAATGGATTGGCAGAAGTTTCAAATCGAGAAATCAAAAATTTTTAACTGGAAAAAAAAACCCTCAATCAAGCAGGAAGGATTGGGTACAAGACTTAAGATGCATTATGGCCCACCCGGGTTACAAGACCCCATAGGTTGTCTCCTTACCGTTTGAATTTTGGGAAACCCTCCTTTCCCGTGGGGTGGGAAAAAGGGGGTACTAGGCTGTAAAACAATGTAACTGCGAATGGCTGAGGTTTGGGGAGCCAGAAACTCAATTATAAGAACTTGAGGAAATTCGAAGGGAAGCTTATGAGGTCAAAACTACAAAGGAAAAAAAAAAGTTTTTCGGGCAAATATTTCTCGAAGAATTTTTTTTTAAGGTCAAAAAGTACTACTTTATCATTTTCGATTGAAGTTGTTCTCTGGAAAATACAATCACGGTTGATTGGTCCTTTGTTATCATAAATATTTTCCATGGTGAGTTGATCGCAAGTCTTTAAACTGGTAAGAAATTCAAAGTCTGGTCATCCTTGAAACCTTTTTTGAAGGTTTAAGTATTTAATATTGAAGAAAACCCGTTTAACCCCCCCCGGTATTGCGATTAAATTACAAAAAGCTAGCCAAAACGTTTAAAAAAGGCCTTCAGGGGGGCAACCCCTGTAAAAAAAAAAAAAAAAAATTTGCTCGCAGGATACATTCATCAGATGACATCTCTATGCCTAAGGGGAGAATTCCAAACCTACACTTCTACCCGGGGGGTAAAGTATTCCTTTTTCTTATTTTCTAATTTCCTTGTTTTCCCTTTAATTGTGCTGAATAGGAACATGAGGACACGTTCAAACTAAGTGTGGGGAGAGGAAATAAAAAATAGAAATAGGGAACTGATTATACTCTGAATGTTTTTCCTTAAGCAATCTAAGCAATTTTAAGTCAAATTTTTTTCAAAAATTTTCATGAAATCTGGGATTGACTAATGTTGTATAAGCTCTACAAAATGTAAATTGACTTGTTCAAAAGCTTTACTCCCTACTGTTGTGATTAGAATACTTGGTTAAAATTAAAGAGTGAAATCTTTAAGAAACAAATTTACCTTTATTTTGCTTTAGAATTGGAAACTAAGAGTAAGTGAGTCCCCTTTAAATGAAAATAAAAAAGTTTACTTCTAGGTTAATTAAACTGTTACTCTTTGAAGTTTTTGAAAAAAAAAAAACAAGCAACCATTGCTCCAATAATTTAAAAAATTGATTAAGAGTATTTTAAACTTTAATGTTAGAGTGAGAAAAGCCTAGGGGTATCTCAAAACCCAGTCCTTAGTGACGACTCGGGGTGTGCCCACTCAAGAACTCACAATAACGAAAGGGGGAAAAAAAGGAAAAGTTTTATGAAAAAAACGGGGAAAAACCCGCAAAAGATCTTGATTAAATCAAAAGAAAAATGAAGTAAAAATTTATTGAATTAAAAACTAAATAAAAAAGGGAAGAAAATTATGGAAAGGTTGATATAATGCTTTTTTTTTAAAGTTGCAAGGTTTTTATACTTGATAAAATTTCCCAAAAAGTTTAATTGGGTGTTTTTCCTTAGTAGATTAAGTATTTTTTTTTGGAATAAATTTTTTTCGCTAAAATGGGATTTTTAAATTTGTTTTGTTTAGTTAGCTATTAAATTTTGTCCTGGTAATTTATCAATGAACCATTTTTGGGTTAAGGTTGACAAATTTTAAAAATTTCAACATAATTCAAATGAATAGATCTTGGAATATAAAAGAAGTTTTTAACTATGACGGATTTCTCATTGATTTTATTCAATGCTTGAGGACAACAAGAGTTAAGTGTGGGGGAATTTTTAGAGCCCTTTATACCAATCTTTTTTAGTAGAAGTTGAATTTATTATAGATTTTATAGAAATCATAAGGAAATGGTAAATTAATTCTATTTTGGGATAAATCAGGTTAAATGGAGCAAAGGGGGAATTCAAATTTAAAATTTGAGAAGTCATTACAACTTTTTAAAGACAAGGATTTACACCACCGGGGAAAGTACATGGGTGTGTAGTTTTAAAATACACGGCCATTACTTTTGTTTTGAAACCCTAGGAAAACACGGGTTTATGTAAAGCCCCTTATCTGTCTTAAAAAATCCCAGGGGAAAAAACAGTTGAAGTACACGACCGTGTATCATCAGAAAAGGACGGGGAGATACGGCCATGGCGAAAACCATGAACCTGCACAAGAAGGTGGAAATGTGGATATCAACGGAGAGACAGGTTCGTTTTTGGCCGTGGGGGGGAAGTCGGGGTTGAAGAGTGTGGAAGTTGAAAGGGAAAGACGTCCCAAAGGATGAGAAATGGGGAAACATCAACCAGAGGAGACACGAGGGGAGTCTTGCCGGGTAAAAGCCGTACACACATGATCACGGATGAAGAATTGTAGATTACCCATAGAGGAAGGCACTGCTTAACCCCGCCGTGTTGTTGGGGGCAGGGGACGATTTTCCTTTTTGGGAATTTACATCAAAAAGGAAAGTATTTTCGTTCTTGCTAGCTAAAGATCCTCTGCCTTCCTTTAACTAAAAATGAACAAACCTAAGGGTTAGAGGAATCTTGGTCACTTGAGACAAGAAGGAAGGAAGGGGGCAGAGAAGGGAAAACCGGGGAACGGGGCTTTTTTGTTTTTATTTTTTAATTTTCGTTTTGATGAAACATGTATAGAAAGCGATTTTCTAGCCAAGGGTCATAGCATTTGATTCCCAAAATTGTGAGACAAATTTGATTTGTCTTTAATCTATTCTTTGTTTTTGGATATTATTATCTTCGAAGTATGTCATTATTATCATTTTTGGGGGGGTATGAATTAGAGCTCTTTACCAATTACAATTTAATATATTGTAACTAGCAGTCAAATCTAATTTTTTATAGTTCTAGTCTCGGGACACAAAAAAATTTTTGTTATAAAATAGATGATCAAAATTCTGTTATGGAGATTATGATTTTTTTTTTAAATGGTTATTTTTTAAAATTACTGGCATGAATTGGGGGTCTCTCGGTTTTTTTTGCATTAGTAGTTTAAAATCCTAAGAGTTTTTTTTGGGTTGTCTAACGATAAGGAATTAATCAAAGACTTGTTTTGATTATGAAGAAAAAGGAGAATAGGTTATTAGAGTTTGTTAATAACTATACCATTTATCAGAAATAAGAAAGAAAACATTTGCATCGTGATAAATTCTCGAATTAAAACTTTTTGATTCTTGGGGCTAGGCTTTTATAAATATTCGATTTTTTATCTTTTTCAAAATATTTTTGATCACAAACAAAACCCCCCATTTTCTTTTCCTTTTATTCTTTTGAAAAAAAATAATTTAAACCCAATCCCTATGGATAGACCCTACTCATCTATACGCAAATCATCTTGTCTAGGAGTAGGGTTTTATTTTTGTTGGATTCGACACCCATCACATTTAGCGAAAAGTGTTAATGCAAAATTGATATGCCTGATCCCAAATACACAAAATTTGGGAAATCAAATTCCTTTCCCCAAAAATCAAATCGTCAATAAAAATTTTAGGGTTTTTGATTTTGGTACTAAAAAGTAAAATAAAAAAATAGGGAAAAAATTCCCCAATCTAAATGCCAAGATTGATAAAATTTAAAACTAATTCGCAATCAAACCCCTAGAATGTAAGACCAGTTTTAAAATCAATCCCTGTTAAAGAATTCCAAGAATTTTAATAAAAATGCTCGCCACAAATTCTATATAACCCAAGAAATTGAAAAACAACAAGAATAAAGTGAAATCAATTCTCAATATTAAGAATCTCCAAAAAGGTTACATACTCAAAAAATTTTTTTTTTAAAACAAAAAAATACATCCCTCGAAAAACCCCCCAAAGGGCCGACCTTTTTATATCACCAAAAAAAATTTAGCGAAGCCATTTTAAAGGGCCAGCGACCAAAATTTGGCCAACACAAAGGCCCGGGGCTTTCATTTTGGGGCTCCAAGGGGAGGCCTTGAAACTAACCGGTTGGCCTTTTTTCAAGGCCGGCTTAAGGTAGCCGAACTTCGCCTGGGGGCCCCCCAGTTTGTCCCCTTTTTTGACCTGTTGCCACCAAGGCTCGGATTGACTTTGTCTTCTTTAGTGCTCGTAACTTAGCTCTTGGAATCGTACTTCCCTGCTTTTTGAAAAAGATTCGACCCCGAAACTTATGTCCATCCTGCAGACCCTATAAACAACTCTTTCCTTGGGCTCTTAAGGCAAAAAGCCTTTTTTGTTTTACTTCAAATTTGGGCTCATGGGAAAAAAGCTTGTATGCCTTGTCCTGTTTTTAAATGGTTTTCTCATTTGGGGTATCCATCATACTTGGCTCTAAGGTCATACTGCCCCGGGCTTCCAAGGGTCAAACAATTTTGTTGTATAATCACCAAAAAGTAATGGGAAAACAAACCGGTTTGGTATAGAATAGCTCCCTGTGGACTCAACATAAGTGTAAGGGGCTTTGGTCTGTCCACCTGTAAAACCCAAATTAGTAACCCAGCTTTTGAAGAACATTAGGCAATGCTTTGTCAACCACAATCAAAAAAATCTTCCCCTGCACCATGCCTTTGATATGAAAAAAATTTCTCTTAAATTTGGAACACTTCTCC
>JBBMOL010003067.1:0-18660 GCA_037954665.1 Laguncularia racemosa | reverse complement strand
ACTTTAATTGAATTTAAGATCCTAAAAGGTTTAGAAACCTCCCTAATAATTGTAGCCTTATATATTCTATTTAAATAGGTTATGTGATGAACTATTATCACCATAACAAATTAGGGAGTGTGACATTATATATATAGATGTAATTGGGGAAAGAAGATGAGTTGATTTTAGTTAATTTTGATTTGATAACTTTTGTTAATTTTTGAAATTTGGTGATCATGTCATATGAATTTTATTTAATTTATGTTTCAATGAATGTTTAAATAGCATATTGAGCTTGCTTTTGTAGTAGCTTTCAAGTTTAATTTAATAAAATTCATTTTGTGGAACTTGTAGTTTTCAAGTATGAATCAATAATATCTTTATGAAATTACTTTATGAGAATTACAATTATAGTGATCATATTTAATACAATTGTCATCCTATAAATAATTTATGATATCATATAACATTTTGTCGCTTTACTCCTAATGTGTTTTTATAAATGATAAAAACAAATTATAAGGTTTAATAACATCTTATTTCTTTATTTTACATGAAGGTGTTTTATAAAATTATAGTGGCAAGTTAACAGATTGAGTCACAAGTTTATAGTACAAATGATGAGACAGGTCTTGGTATTAAATAAAATTTTTATAAGATTTCAAGGTAGATTATGAATAGCTTTACAAGGTAGCAAATTGGGCTCAATGGTATCCCTACTGGTCTTATATTGCTCACAACTGTCTCGTATCTTTTGCTAGTTTGCATGGCAATTTTTATTTTATTTTTGATATTCCTTAGAAAGATCCTTTCGTATTGTCAATTGTGGATTTCCAAGGCAACCCCATTCTATAGCTGAATCCATCTTTACTTGTTTATCTCTCGATCTTTCCTTTTTTGGGCTTTTTGTTGTTGTTTTTTTTTTTTCTTTTTCTTTTTTCTTTTGGCTTACTTTGATTTTGCGAAACGAAAGTTATATTCTTTTTTTATCTGAAAGTCTTCCATGAGTTCGGCGTGTCAGTATTAGCTGCCATGAAGATAGTGTCTACGTGATGTACTATCTTATTTTGTCAATGTTTTGGTAAAGGATTTTATTTTCATGTATGTAATGTAGTTTTACGTGATGGTAGTTTTTTTTTTTTTTTTTTTGAAGTTTAGAGTTTGATTTTATGTTAGGTTTATCTGTTTTGAAGTTGTTCTGTCTTCTAGTAATTGGGTTGTGTTTTCTGATCTGACATTTTGCCTCTTTGAGATTGCATTAGGCTTTAATATGAAAATGGGCAAAATCTTACAGAATCCTTAACATCTTTTTCATTTTAATTATATTCATGATTGGATTTGGCAAGATATATAGTTCATGTGATTGATTAATTTGTGGGTGCGGTAAAGGGAGTTCTTTGCTCAAATTCTTCAAAAGGTAAATATTGTATTAATATATGAATTTTATCTATTTTTATAATTTATTATCTTAAATTTTAATATGTCAAATTATTATTAGAACTTTGTTTATTTTCGTAATTAACAACATGAATTTTATTAATTTTTGTAATTAATTATATAAAATTTATCTATTTTTTAATTAACTACTTGGTTTTAGATATTATAAATAACACCAAGAAGTTTATAAGTAATAAATTAATTATTTTTAAATTTTAGATAATTAATTATAAAAATAAATAAAATTCAAATACTAAATATAATATTTTATTCTTCTCAATGAAATTGTCAGAATTAAAATAGATTGGAATATTGATTTTCTCTGTCAGGAGAAATAAGAGTAAGAAAGGATGAGAGGTGGAAAAGGAGAAAATCAGATTAGTCCTATGTTTCCAAGGCTTTATGTTAATGATGCAAAGAAAGGAGGGCAAGAGCACCTCCTAGGAACAAAGTGGCTCTCTATGAACAGCTCGGTCTTCCTTCTCAGAGAGTTGGCATTGGCGGTGGTTCGGTTCCGGCTTTGCCTCTTCTGGGAAAGGATGGCAGCTCATTTGTTCTTCAACTTCCTCTAGCAATGTACGTCTCAAAATTTACACTACCTTGTCTTCATAAGTTATTAACTAGCCAAGTCTTAACTCGAAACAGGGGACTTGAACTCGCATTGTGTGAGCGGTTTGTCTTGCAAAATAATATAGGCACTGATTTCATTGATTTGATTGCAAGTTTATAACTGGCATTTTGACATGAATTTCTGTCTAGTGTGGCTTGATTAATTGATCGAGGCCTCTGTTTTGGGTATTCTTATTAATGCTGTAGTGCATGCAATGTTTTTGGCATAATTGCAGCAATGTGCAATTCGATTTTGTTTAATTGTAAGAAGTATTCATCTGCAACTTCGAACTTGCCCCAAGATACACAAAATCATTGTATCCCTGGCGTCAAGTTTAACTCGATGATGGTTAGTATATAAATTACATTATTCGACCTCCAAATGACACAGCAGAAGTGACACTGTCTTCACATTCCAGTTTGGTTTATTTCAGACCAACTTTGCACACTTTAAGAGAACTTTAACAGGGAACCTTGGAGGTAGACAGAGCTTACTTTAATCCCGCATCTATCCCTCCGGGACTAACACCCCAGGTGACATCCAGCTCAGCAAATCTAAAAAATCCGACCTTTGGTGAAATATGAAATTCACTTGGCAGAGTAAACCCTATCATGAGTAGCAGACAAATGATGGACCGATCAATTTGAATTCAATACAGCAATCGAGACTCAATACCAAGACGATCTGAAAACGTGCTTGATGACTTCAAACTTGGATGCAACATTAAGCTTACGAGGTGCAGACAGAAATAGCAAATTCTTGAAGCAAACACATCCAACTTTCACGGGAATGCGAGGTCCAGCTGATAAATCAAATATGATACAAGGTAGAGATAGCCACTCCGCCACCCCTGAGGCAACTACCGTCTGAGAAGGAATTTCAAAGGAGAAAAGTCAAGATTCAGATCAGGGACTTCATTCCAACTGAGGGGCGAAATCTCGACACCGCTATTAATTCAAGGTTGTAAGACGATTTCTAATGGGCTTGAAGATGGTGGTAAAGTGTGATGCAGACTCCGTAGTGGTAGCAGACATGAGCAGCCGAGAAATTATAAAATCACCCGTACTCAATATCCACTTATCCTCTGTCACCTGATGAAGTTGTGAAAGCACTAGGCGAAAAAGAATTCTGGAAAGCAAGAAATGCTTTCGTCAAGTATCTTCATGTTTAATAATGACATGTCATTTATTTTTTTTTGATAAGCGACATGTTTCATAATGATGAAACATATGATAAAATTTAGTAATCACAATCATCATATCTAAAAATTATGCTTGTTAGATCTAATGTGGCTTTAAAGTTTTTGGTTGACACTTCTCTTCACTTGTAGAATGCGATTTTAGTAGCCCATCGAGTATAGCACTCAACTAAATAGGGGTAAAATGAGCGAGTAAGGCCTGGACTCAAGATCTTGTACTGTCAAAATTTCAACACTACCATTGTCTGATGTGAAAACTTAAGGTTGTTTAATGTGGTATGGTTTTATATTTATTGGTTAATGATGTATAGTTCATCTTAAGAAGGATGTGCATAGATTGTACATGTCCTTAATCTTACATTCTACAAAATATCCCTTTATATGCACTTAAATTGAGCAAATGCAGGGAAAACATCCATCATTTATGAAATATGGAGTAGGGTCCTCTCAGTAATGTTCATTTAAAAGGATGGAAGTAAATGTTAAGATGTAATACAGCTGCATAGCAGATTTTTAAGACAGAAACTCTAAAGTTCTCATTTTCTTGATAGATATCATGCACAAAAAGATGATTGCTGATAAGTAACCTGCACTTGACATGATGCTGGATATTCTTCTTCGCCAAAACTTCTAATGACGAGAGCCCTTCAAACTGTCTTCAAAGTATCTTCTTTGTGCATTATTCAAAGGCTTTTATCACTATCTGTTTCTTCCTCATATTTATTCTTTACTCTAAGGTAGCATGTTGTAAGGTCAGATACCAGATTTTTAACCGGTAGGAGCTGATTTTTACAATGAGCATGATGTGGACAAAGAGTTGATCAATTGGCAATGTTTTTGTCTTTGATATGAATGGAATAAAACCAACTAATCTATGAACCTATACTCAAAGATATTGATGTTTGTTAGAAAAATGCTTTAAGTGTACAAAATGGTTCATGTGCTGTCGTGTGCCCTGCTATCTTCCTGTCCTTAGTCTTTAGGAATTAGTTAGGTGGTGTTTTTATCATTGTTAATCATGTCTCATTTGTAGAACCATGTTATTATTGGTTAGTTTTCTTTTAGTTTAAATTGTAATGCTTTGCCGATGAATGAAATGGTTTTTCTCTTTCTGCTTCACTCTGCTGCAAAATTGCTTTTCACTGCTACAAATATTCTTCACACCCCTTTTCTACAACCAGTTTCATTTAGCAAAATTATCAACAATTGGTATTAGAGCTCTCATCTTAAGGGACTTGTGTTTGGATTTGGCAAATCATGGAAAATGAAACCAGCCTCTCCTTGATTGCTCCACTTGTGTTCGATGGGAACAACTATCAAATGTAGGTTGTACACATGGAAACATCAAGAAGCTTTGGACCACTAGGATGCAGTGGAAGAAGAATATAAAATTCCCACACTTCTTACTAATCCAACTATGGCCTAGATTAAAGCACACAGGAGAAGAAGATGAAGAAATCAAAGGCAAAAGCTTGCTTGTTGCTGCAGTTTTGCCCACCATTTTCACTCACATCATGTCCTTGAAGTCTGTAGCAGGGATAATGGGGATATCTCAAGATTGAATTTGAAGGAAATGAAAGAATTCGAGGAATGCAAGTGTTGAACCAATTTGTAATTTTGAGTTGCAAAAGATGAAGGATGAAGAAACATGAAGGAGTACTTTAATTGATTGCTTAGCATAGCAAATTGTGTTAGAGTATTAGGCTCTTCTCTAGAAGATTCAAGGATTGTTGAAAAAATCCTTGTAACAGTGCCTGAAAGGTTTGAGGCTACAATAACAACCTTAGAAAATACCAAGGATTTATCTAAAATCACTTTGGCTAAGCTCTTGAGTGCTTTGTAAGCACAAGAGCAAAGATGTGTAATGGGGCGAGAAGGGCTTATTGAAGGAGCTTTTCTAGTTAAGTACAAAGATGATAAAAGAAGAAGAACAAGAAGATTCAAGTTGCAACAGTTTGTGAAAGCTCAACATCAAGCAGCAAAATTAAAAATGGAAACAAAAGGGTTGGAGTAAGAGGAATAAACTATCCTCCATGTCATCATTGTGACAAAAGAGGACATCCTCCTTTCAATTGTTGGAGAAAGATCTAGTGCAAAGTGTAGCAAGTGCAATCAAATTGGACATTAAGCTATCATATGCAAAAATAAAACTCAATGAAAGGAGAAGAAGTGCGGATCATTGATCAAGAGAAGGAGGAGCAATTGTTCATAGCTACATGTCTTGAAAGCAGTGAATCAAGTGAAAGTTAGCTAATTGATAGTGACTATATAAATCATATGACCAACAACAAAGAACTATATTAAGGATTTGAGGCCGACTAACGTCACTAAAGTCGAATTGGGAATGGTGCTATATCTTAGTCAAGGGAAAAGGCACAATTGCAATACAAGTAGCAAAGCTATACAACTAATTTCATGATGTTCTTTTTGTTCCTAAAATTCAACAAAACTTGTTGAGTGTTGGTTAGCTTATTGAAAGAGGATTTAAAGTCACTTTTAAAGACAAGTATTGTCTGATTAGAAATGTAGCCAATCAAGATATTTTTAAGATTATAATGAAAGGCAAAAGTTTTGCTATAAATCCATTGAGGAGGAGCAAGCAACCTTCTCAATCAAAGAAAATGTCACAAAAGTTTGGCACAAAAGGCTTGGACATTATGACCACCAAGACTGCTACATAAGAGATCCAACAAGATGGCAAAAGGTCTTCTAGATATTGAAGATAAATTCCAAGCTATGAGGCATGTCAGTTTGGTAAACTAGATAGAAAGCCATTTCAAATGTAACCAGCAAAGCATAAAGGAAGCTACAATTGATTTACATGGATGTGGAACCTCAAAGAACACCTTCTCTAAAGGGTAGTCTCTTATTACATTGCTTCATTGATGATTTTATCAAAATGTGTTGGGTCTTCTTTTTGAAGTTTAAATCAGAAGTAGCCTCAATGTTTTTGGAAATTTAAGGAAAAAGTAGAAAATGAAAGTGGCTGCAAAATTCAAATTGTAAGATGATGTGCCTATTTCTATAATATAATCAAGTAATTCAATTCTAAGGCGACATATCAAATTAACAAACAAGAATGAAAAATAAACCTAAACCTTTACCAAATATGACACACCAGCAAGGGAGTAGTCTTAGTATATATTTGTTGATATGACGCATAACAATCCAATACCATCACTCGCCATACTCATAGGATTGATAAGAGTATTTGAAGAACAAACTTCAATGTATGTAACTTCTCAAAATGTCAAAAGGTCGAAATTCTTACATTACAAACCTATTTATAGTAAAAAGGAAAACAAGACTCAAAAAGCCACAAACTAAACCAATCAAGAAGATAAGCGTCGGCTTGAGGAATGAAGACCCTACCTTTTGGAGAATGAAAGTTGTCGGCCTTAGAATGTATGCTGCCGGCCTAGATGGTTGGCCTACCTTCTACACTGCTAGCTTTAAGGTCGATCTAAAGCTAAGCCACCAGCGCTGTCCACCTCTGGCTCTTGTGATTTGATTCTTGCATTGAAGAAAAGTTGTAATGGTTGTGATTTGATTCTTATCATCTCTTTGGACCTGTGGAAGATTTGTCCTCAAATTTGATGATTCCTCTGTTTTAGATGCAAATTTCTAAGAACCCCTTAGATTGTAAAATTTTGGTTTGCAAATGTTTGTTGTCTTAAAGTTTGGCTATCTTGAAGGCTTTTGAATTTCCTGTAACTGATTCACTCTATTTAGGTCGTCTTCCAGTTCCTTCCGCGTCACTATAAGAACTTCCTTCCAGTGGTTCTATTGATCTGTTCTTGGGCTTCGTGCACTTCAGTTGGTGACATAAGATTCAAAACAATCCGTTTCACCATCCTTTTGAAACATATAGGTATTCCTAAACCCATCATGTAGCACTCACTTGTCAAATAACCAAGGCCTACCTAATAGGATGTATGATGTGAACATAGGAATAATTTACAATCAACTTCATCCCGATACTTTTCTCCTATGTTGATTGGAAGCTTAGCCCTCTAAGTGACATGCAAACTGTCTCGTTCACTCAACTAGTGTAATTCATAAGGCTTAGGATGTGGGGTAGTGACTAATTGTAGATTATTTACTACTGCAGCAGTTACTAAATTAGTACAACTACGACCATGAAACGAAAGAGCACACAGATTACCTTGAACCATGTAGGGAATATGGAATAGGTTTTCCCTTTATACGTCCTCAATATCTGGAGATGTAGTCATTACTCTGCGCATACGTTAATAGCTAAATATTGATCATTGCCCCTATCCTCATGTACCTCAACATCTAGATTCTCATAATACTCCTTAGCACTACAGATAAATCTATTGGCTTAAGTATCTCTCCTTATCATCCTTACTTTCCACCTCCACAACAGTCATCAGCCTTTTGTTGGGACATTGAGTAGCCATATCCAAGGCCTATACAATTGAAGCATTGGATTTGATGAGACTTCCCACTTAATGACCTTGGCAACTATTTGTCTTGTGTCAGCCCTAGCAACCACTTTCCCTTTTCTAGAAATTTCCTTCTCCCTATTAGTAACATTGCATTCGATTCCACAGCCTTATTAATCCCCCTTATCTAACTTGTTAACTATCTAACCCATATAGCTGAGTAGTAGATCCATACATGTTACTTGATGCTCTGTACGGATTAAAACGCCTTTGTTTCTCAACTTTTAAAGCCAACTGGATGGCCTCATCAAGTATGTCATACTGCTATAATTCCATTACATAAGTAATCTCCTATTTTAGACCAGACACAAATCGTAGCCATAGTTTGCTTGAGATTTTTAAATGGTTCCACAACAAATCATGAGTGCCTCAAATTCTTAGACATATTCGTCTATAGTTTTACATCTCTGTCTCAAGGTCTGAAGGTGCATGAACAGTTCATGCTTATAATGCTCTGGAACAATCTTTTCCTCAAAACCCCTTTTTATCTCCTACCAAGTATGAATCTCAGCATCACTATCTCTCCTCTTATTGGCCACAAGGTTCTTCCACCACAAGGGGGCATAACTTGTAAACTCAACTACTGCTAAATGAACTCATGAACGGTCATTGATCTCATAGCACTCGAAGTGTCCTACTTTATCCTCCCAGTCAAGGTAATCCTCTATAGACCCCCTTTCCCGCAAATGAAGGTATCTGCAATTTTACATATTCTAAAACCCTAGGTAACTTAAATTTGCGGTTAAGATAAACCCATCTTCAAAGTTATCATCCCTTTCCTCCCTATAAGCTTGATACTCTCTTTCAACTTGTCTGTCCCTATTTCCTCCTAAGGCTCCTTCTCTACCCATGCATTAAGGGCTACTCAAGGTGGGGGTCTATAGATTTGCCACTGTTATTGGGGTAACGTCATCTAATTGACCTTAGTGGCTAGGTTAGCAACCATAGTGGTTAGGTCCTGTAGTTGTTCTTCCAAAGTTCTCTTACCACTTGTAGCACGATGACCATGTACTCCTCCTCTAACCTGACTATTGGCCTCATTCCCAATTCCTCCATTAACACTATCGTTCGACATGCTTCATAGAAATTGTAATCTCAACACGAAATTCACAAGTCACAATCACACTGCAATAATCCCTATTGGCACAATCCTAATTACAACCACCGTTCGATCCCCAACTCAAAACCCAGCACAAACAACTTCTGCTCAATCTCCAATTCAAAGCCATAGCATAATGACAATATAACTTGGATACACAAACAACAACAACTAGCCTTAATTCAATTACTAATCTAATAATAGAATCCCAACCCACGGCAACAACCACAATATAAAACCCTAATTTCAATCTGCTATCATTACTAAGAACAAGCCCAAATTCAATCACACAGTAATAACATATCCCAATCGATAACCCGCGTAAAACCCCAATTTAATAACAGTTTACCACAACACAAATTCATATATCAAAAACCCTAATTTGTCAAAGGAAGCTCAATAATCACAATCCCTTTTCCTCAATATGAGCTTTGATACCAAAAGATGATGTATCTATTTCTATAATATAATCAAGCAATTCTAATTCCAGGTGACAATCAACGATAATTGACTCCAATCAATCAAATTAACAAACAAGAACAAAAGATAAACTTAAACCCTTACTAGATATGATGTACTAGCAAGAGAGTAGTCCTAGTATGGATTTATTGATATGACACACAACTGTCTAATATCGTCACTCGCCACAATCCACATGAAAGATAATACTATTTGAAGAACAAATTTCAATGTATATAATTTCTCAAAATGTCAAAAGGTCCCAAATTCTTACATTACAAACCTATTTATAGGAAAAGGAAAACAAGACTCGAAAAGCTACAAACTAAACCAATTCAAGAAGATAAGCCGCCGACTTTGCAAATGAAAGTCATCAGCTTTTGGAGAATAAAAGATGTCAGCTTAGGGGGGTAAGGCCGCCGGCCTTGATGGCTAGCCTACCTTCCATACCGTCGACCTTGAGGGCTAGTATAAAGTTAAGCCATCGGCCTTTATGGCCGGCCTAAGGTGTCCACCTCCTGCTCTTATGATTTGAATCTTGCATTGAAGAAAGTTGTAATGGTTGTGATTTGATTCCCATCATGAGATCTGATAATGGGAAGGAGTATACTTCGTGTGAATTCAATTGATTTTGTGAAGATGTTGGCATTAACATTAGCTCATAACTCCCTACAATCTACAACAAAACGGAGTTAGTGAAAGAAGAAATAGGTACATCATGGAAATGTCCAAATGCATATTGCATGAGAAGAATTTTCCAAAGAAATTTTAGGCTGAAATAGTAAGCATAGTTGTGTTCCTTCAAAACAGACTTCCAATAAAGGCAGTAAGAGATGAAATGCCATTTAAAGCTTGGTATGGTTGCAAACCGTCGTTGAAGTTTCTCAAAATATTCGGCTGCTTATGCTTCACCCATGTTCCATAGAGCAAGCATGACAAGCTAGATAGAAAGTGTTACACCAAGGATTTTTATAAGCTATAGCACAGTGAGCGAAGCCTATAAAATTTTCCAACCACAAACTAGAAATGTCATCATAAGCAAAGATGTTCATTTTATGGAAGACAAAGAGTGGAATTGGGAGGCTGTTGAACATGGAAAGCATACAGTAGCAGAATTGAAGATGGATTCATTTAGTTCGAGCATAAATGAAGAAGAAGACTGGCAAAGTGAAACCGTAGATGATACTCTAGTAAGAGGAAATAAGTTACTCTCTGACATCTACAAAACATCCAATATTGTTGTATGTGAACCAATTGATTATGAGGAAGCGAAAAGAAATTAGACGTGAATTGGATAATAGCCATGGAAGAAGAGTTGTCCATGATAGAAAAGAATAAGACATGGATACTTGTGGAAAGGCCTAAAGATAGAAAAGTGATTAGAGTCAAGTGGGTGTATAAAACTAAGCTAAATACTGATGGTTCCATCAACAAACACAAGGCAAGACTCATGGTAAAAGGCTATACACAATTTCTTGAAGTTGACTTTTTAGATACTTTTCCCAGTTTCATTTGACCCATAAACTTTTATTCCCCATAGTTTTTAAATAAATTTTGGGGATTGTATATTTAGTGAAATGGCTTTCTAAATGGTGTTTGAAGAGGAAATTTATGTTGAGACCCAAAAGGTTTTGAAAAGAAAGGAGAAGGAAAGGAAAAGGTATTTTTCTAAAAAAAGGCCTTTTGGGGTTTTTAAAAGCAAGCTCCAAGGCTTGGTACGAAAGGATAGATGAACATTGTTGAGTTTGGGATTAAAAAGAGCTTGTCAAACCCACTCTTTATGTTAAACTTTAAACAATGAGTTTGATAGTTTTCTTTATGTTAAAGGCTTTTATTAAAAAATGATGACCTTTGGGGAAAGTTAAAAACATGCATTATAAAGAGTTTAGAGACAAATTTTAAATTTGGTGACCTTTTTCCCTTTGGGGGGAAATAAAGAAGTTGGCATGAAGTCTTTATTTGCCAAAAAAAATATGCAAAGGGAAATTTTTAATGTTTAGGCTTAAAAATGCAAGGAATAAGTACCCCTAAAATAAAGGAAAAACTATTAAGGGTGATGGTGCTAGAAGAGTTATGGAGGATACTTTAGAAATTGTTTTGGATGCTTTTGTATTTACTCCCAAAACAAATTGAATTCTAAATTTCTGAGTATTTTTTTCAGATTTTGCATTGTAAGTAATTGCTTTTAATTTCCAAGAGAGTGTTTTTTATCAAGGACAAGTGATTTTGGGAGTCAAGTTTAAAAGAAGAAGGAATCAAGCTTTTTGGTTTTTGAAAATGATTTGGGGAGGTTCCCAAATTTATGTATGGAGTCTTCTGGGTTCTTTCCCTTGGGTCTGCATCTTCTCATGGAGGAAAGGCAAGAATCGTGGCAAATCCACTTTGAAGAGAGTTATTGTGCACTATTGGTCAATCAACATTTTTTTAAGGGGAAATTTTTTTTGGATGTCAATTGGAAAAAAGGGGAAATACCCCGATTTTGTGGCAACCCAAAGGGGCCAAGCTTCCCAAATCTTTTTCCATGGAAAACAAATTTCAATATCAAATTGTTTTTCTAAAAAAGTGAAAAGGAAAAATGTTCAATAATTTCAAATTAAAAGTGGGATTTTTTAAAAAAATTCCGTAGTAGAAAGGAGTTTTTAAAAAAAGAAATGGTGTTTGCAATTTAAAGAAGGAGTTTTAGAAAAATGCTTTAGGAGTAAAAATGGTCAAGGGCTTGTGGCCTGCTATTTCTTTTTGTTGTTTTTTCCGTTTTTTAAAAAAAGTTAGGGATGTTTTATTGTGTTTTCGGGGGTCATTTTTAGGACCTGTTTTAGTGGTGGGTTTCTTTTTGTTTAAATTTTAATCTTGCCCATGAATGAAATGGGGTTTTTTTTTTTTCCAAAATTGCTGCAAAAATTCTTTTCCTTGCAAATATCATTCTAGTTGTATGATTGATACCATTTCCTTCTAGTTCATGCCAATAAAAAGCATGATCTTATGGAGTGTTCTCATATTTTCAATCAACAAAGAGTGTTTCACTGCAATTATTCAACTTACATCAAACAGTAAAGGTAACTTAACTTTTTTACTATTGATTCTTTTTCTCTTTTCTTTGATGTTCATCAAAAGCTACAATCTACTTCTTCTTAGCATGCAAGTCTAGAAGTTGCTTGCCAGATCTCCTCATTTATTGCTTGAAGAAAGTCTAGGCTTTAGCAAGCCCTCGTTAGAAGCCTTTCCAGTTAAGAAACCACAGATCCAGTATGTTCTGGAACAAACACCATTATTTTATGAGATCAAGGAAAATCCTTCGACATCAAACAATACCCCAAAACTGCTAATGGAAATATAATGAAAAAGTGTAACACCCTAAAATCTAAGATGTCACAATCTGTCATGTGTCATTTCTAAATAATGATATGTTAAGTTCTTAACCTATCTAAAATCACAATATTTGTTTATCTTCATAATATAAACTAAATTATCAAATTCTTAAATATCACATATATATCTTCTATTTATTTATTAATACTTATAACTTTAAAATTTTTTAGATAATCTAAAATCAAATCTAATTTAATCAAAAGTAAATTATAACAACCTAATTATTACATGTCTCAATATTCTAGCATTAAACTACTCTTAAAGTCTGATATACCAGAAAAGAATGAAATTCCCTAAATGGGGTAAGCTTTTGCCTAGTACGTAATAATACTTACAAGCACATGCACATTAAAAACATATACAAAATTCACATGCATTCAAATGTAGGTAGAAAAAATAACTACCACTTAATATAAAAGTACTCATGACTTTACACACCATAGTTATTAAATGTTTCATTAATATATTTATATATATATAATCCAATACATTCAAGATATTGCCACCATTGGTCTCGATATTATGGTATTGGGAAGTGTAACTCTTAACCCCAACATCTATGAGTCATCTAAAATATATCTAAATCATTTTAAGATGTGTCTCCATTAGGGATAATGTCACATAGAGATCATTGGGGTGCTCTCTAAGGACCTATCACTACTAGCCCCTAGTCTAACCTAACATAAGCAGCAAATATTTCTTACCCGCATAAGTTTAAGTTCATTTAATTATTATACTATCAAGTACAAACAACAAATAGCGTAATTATGTATCTAAAGGAACTGTTTCAAATTCTCTCTTATTGTAACTGTCAACTTTATCAAAACCAGTTATGTATACAGAACTAAACTTAGTAATAGCCTATAACTTGATCTAAGTTCACTTGGTTTGTTAAATTAGGAATTAACTAATTATCCCTCATCTAAGTTACTTTAGTTTAAATAAAACTAATTTTAAACTGAAGAAAAACTAAGAAAAAGGAAAGAGGAAACATTTTACTACTATTATAGAGTGTATATGAACACCGTTATGTACATGGCCATGTATCTCCTTCTAAAAGAAGATATTTAACATGCTGAAGTACACGACTATGTACTTGACCATTTAACTCACTACATTAAAATAATCTTTTGACACACCTAAGTACACAATCATATAAATGATCATGTACCTCTTGGCACCAAAAATTTCGTCATGCAAATTCTTATTTCATTTTCTACTTAGTGAACATTCGGTTAAATCCAGTGAATTTATGTCATAGTTGTACGTTTGTTGGTAAGAGCCTATATGCTAAGGTTTTGCTAGAAAAAGAGATGGACATAGGATATGAAAAAGGAAAGAAAGAGCAAGGTAGAAAGTAAAATACTCACTCTTTATTGTGTTATTATTTATGTATTCTAACTTTTAAAATTTTATTTTATTTTTTGGTACTTTATAGAAAGCTTCCTCTTCTTTCTATTTTTAGTCATACTAAAGCATTTTTTGGCCAGCATCAAAGACCTCAATCTGAATGTCCACCACCTAAATCAGCAACTAATTATAGTAGACCCGACTTCATGGTGTTCCCACCTTTGGTAATCATGGTTGATTCCTATGGTATCCCCATTTGAAGGTCTAGTTTACAAGCCTTACATCAATCCAGGCCTTAACTATGGGCTTCATGGAATCAATTTACGGTGGTAGCAATCCTATAGACCTATCTTCAGTGGCTTGTGAATTCTTAACACAGCCGTTGGTGTTCAAGCTTCTGACTAAAGACTTGCAAAATTTACATGGAATGTCTCCATTTAGTCTTATCCTATTTGCCCACATGGCACACCAATGATGAATTCATCCATATTAAGTTCTATAGTCGAGCAGATATAATAGATTTGTTGATTGTACCCATGTTGCATTTTTTAAATAGTAGATGTAACACCATAAAAACCTAGAGCATCACAACTTGCCACATGTTACTACTACTAAGTGACACGATATGGCTTTAAAACTCCATCATACTTCAACACCTGCTCATATACATTATCCATCATACTACCACAACTATAATCAATTGAATGACTCACAGATGAGTCATTCCAAATTTCATAATTTAACAACAAAATCTCAAGCAATAATTTATCTCCATGACTTCAATTTAACAATAAAAAATTAATTTACAAATATTCAAAATTCTTGTCACTCTTCCTCCACATAATAATATGTTCTCTTCCCATCTTATCTATGTAATGTCCCACCAAGTTCTTGTTCTCATCATACTCTAGTTGTTTATTATTTTTGTTTGCAGCTAAAAAAATATATAAGAAAGCGGGGGGTAGGTTAGCCGCTTAGGTATATGATTTACCACACCCACATGCACAGGACACACTACATCAATATCACATGCATATATGCAACATTTGTAACAACTCATTCACAATTAGTTCACACATCAACGCCAAAATGAATTTTAACACATAGAGGTACTCAAGACCCCATGATAGGAATAAAAATCCGACAAGACCTATCATTAGTGCAAAAACTAAAGGATTTCAAATCTTGGCGTTGAGGGCCCATTTTGAGCAGATCGACCCGAAATTATTTATATATTAACCTCTTTCTATTATTCTTGTATCATGTTTTCCAACAGCACAATTATCATATTTTATAGGGCAATGGACAAACTCAGCTTGTGGGTTATCCATGGACCGACTTGAACCGGCGATGAGCTGGGCCGATGGATCCTATAGAAGACTGGCATCTTGAAGACCATTTCTTTTATATATTTCTTATTTTATGAACTATTTTGGTTGTATTTTGGTTTTGGGACACTTTTATTTCCTTGTAATTTTCATTTAGGGTTAGCTACCTTAAGAGTGGCAAACTTGTAATTTTTGAGCACTTTTTAACCCATAGGAGTAGCAAGTATAAATACTTGCTTAAGAGAGGGTTTGAGGAGGCTAATTTTGCATAACAAACACTTCACATTTCGTGAGAGGGCTTAGGGTTTCCTAATTCCAAAATTCTCTTATCAATTTCAATCCCAAGAAATTGGAATTGTGGCGAGTGCAACAAGGAGAAATCGTGAGTAATATCGATTCATCTTTATTGTTGTTCATTTCTTCTCTAGTGAGTCATATCTAGGGTTGATTTGAATCTTTTTTGGGACTTATTAGTGATTGTAATTCGTGGATAATCATCTTGTAAAGGTTGATTGTTCATTGAGATTGAATGCTTCTTAGTGATTGGCGTGAATTGGCATTATTGGAAAGATTTGAGATCACGGTTTTGTGCTTGTCTTTATTGCTTCCTTTTGATCTGATTTACGTGAACTTCATGTTCTCGTTGTGGTTATTTGGTTAATATTATCATTAGAGATTACAATTGAATCATTTGAACAACAATTTCCATAAAAATCTATAAGGTGTGCACGTGAAATTGCCCTCAAGTGAACCAGTTTTGTGTTTTGTGAATTGAGGTGTTTTCCTTGATTCTTTTGATTGTGCTTAAGCTTGGAATTTGGCACATCATCTTTATGGTAGCAGAGCTATATCATATTTGGATTTAATATTCAAACACATCATAGTTGAAGAATTGGTTAAATTCTTGGAAATTGATGGCATTGTTCATGTGATTGAGACTAGTTTGATTGACATTGTTGGTTTGTCTTTCAAATTGGTTTTTATATGTGCTTAATATTGGTTTTAGGCACATCACCCCAATATACATAAGTTTTGTCCTATGGAAACTGCCTCTTGATAGAGAAATTTTATACTCAATTTTTATAGTTTGAATTGTGTTAATTTTTTTTTTAAATTTTATGAAATCAAAAAGGGAAAATGGTATTTAATTTTATTTTTGGTAAAAATTAAAGTTTAATGGAGTAAAGGTGTTGTTAAAAGTGATTTAGAGAAGTTCTAAAAATTTGGATAAAAGAAAAAGGATTTACACCACCGGGGGGAAAGTAAATGGGCGTGTTTTTTTGAATTTAAACGGCCTTTGTATTTGGGGTTGGAATCAATGGGAAAATAACCGGTGAAGTCCCACGGCCGTGTATCTCCCTTTGAAGAACCAACAAAAGGGGCACGGTTTTTTATCTACCCGTGGGGGAAGCCGTGCCTTTACAATGAACAAGAATGAGGAAAGGGTGGATTATTGACCAGAGGGAAGCACGGTTCGAAATTGGCTATGTTGGTGGGCTTTGCCGGGCGTACGTTATTCATTTCCCTCGATATTTATTTGGGAAAAAGGAAAAGTATACCCGTATTTTTGGGCTAGTTGAAGTTTCCTCTGCCATTCCCTTAACAGTAAAAATAAAACCCAAACCCCCAAGGAAAAAAGGGAAAGTTTTTTTTGGGGACAAAAAGGGGAAAAAGGAGAGGTAGAGAAAAGGAACCGGAAAACCCAAAAAATTTTTTCATGTTTTCATTTTTAATTTTCGTTTTGAGGAGAACATTTTGTAGCTAAGTAGATTTTCTAGCCAAAGGATAATTGAAGTTTAATTCTTCAAAAATTTGTGGATCTAATTGATTTATCTTTACTCTATTTTTTTTTTATATATATTTTTAAATCTTTGAATGTTTTTTTAAATGTTTTCTTAGTTAATTGGTATGGGAAATTTTTGCTCTTCTACTCCCAAATTGCAAGTTTTAAAATTTTTTGTCAACTAGTTAATTTTAAATTTTTTTTTTTATGTAAGTTTCCTTTTTTTTTTTTGTTTTGGACCAATGACAAAGTTTGTTATAAATTTTAAAAATTTAAGTTTGTTATGGGGGATATATGATCTTTTTTTAATTTGGTTAAATTTTTAAACTACTTGGGTGAATTGGTAATCTCCCCTAGTTTTTTTTAAAGCTATTGATAGATTTTAAAACCTTTAATTTGTTGTTTTTAGGGGTTTTTTAATCAATAAGAGAAATTTAAACAAAGAGCTTGGGGTTTTTTGATTATCAAGAAAGAAGGGGGATAGGTTTAAATTTGAGCTTTTTAAAAAACCATAAAAATTTTTTCTTGACAAAGAATAGAAAATATTTTCATCCAATGATCAGTTTTATGAATTAAACTATAGTGATTCCTTTGGGTTAGGCTTTTATATTATTCAATTTTTTTTATTGCTTTCAATATTATTTTAATTAACAAAAAAAAACCCCATTTTTCTTTTCCTTTTTTTATTCTCTTTTTAAAAGAAATTTTTTAAAACCCTTCCCCATGGTTTCGACCCTACTCACTTTTATACCCCAAATCATTTAAAATTTTCAGGAGTAGGTTTTTATTTTTGTTTGATTCGGGCACCCTTTAAAATTTTTGGGGCCGTTGTTGGGGATTGGTTTTCAAATTTATTTTATTTTGCATGACTCGTTATTCTATACAGGTGAAATTTTTTTTTAAACCCGGATTAAAAAGCTTTTAAAAAGACAGCAAAAGAAAAGCTAGGCTACGTCAAAAAAAAAAAGTATCATTTCATCCCCTAGAAAGAGCTTGGCATGGATTTGTCTCTTCTTTCCCTTGATTTGAAAAAGAAAAAAGTTTGGCAAAAACCCGAAAGAACTTTTAAAAGAATTGATGCACCAGATGTGAATCAACAACCATTTGTATTCAATATCCCCGAAAATTTGGGTGGGTTTAGTTTTTAGTTGAAATTGGTTTGATTTATTTTGTTTTTCCCACCTTTTATGGTCTTGGGGAATTTAAGTTCCCCAAAACATTTGAAAAAGTTTCATATAGTGTGTTCTAACATGAGGGCCCCAAGGAATTTTTCCCCGTTTAAAACAAGTTTTGTGCCCTTTTCCCTTTTTTTTTAAGTACTAAAAACTAAAGATTTGGGTTTTTTTTTTTGCCTCCAGGTTCTATTAAATACTTTGGCAGATATGGTGAGGTCTTTTTGGGGCAAATTTTTCCCTGCGTTAGAGCCCCTGGCCCTAAGAAGAGAGATTTTTGGTATCAAACAGAGGGATACCCAGATTTCATGAGTTTTGGGGGAGGTTCAAAACAAATTTGTGCAAACTGTCCCCAAAAAAGGAATTTTGAACCCAAATTTCTTCAATTTTTTAATTTCTATAAAAAA
>JBBMOL010003066.1:0-18678 GCA_037954665.1 Laguncularia racemosa | reverse complement strand
AAATTCTATGGGGAACCAAAGAATTTTGTTTAAGAACAACTAAAATAAAGTGAAAAAAATTTTAATCATTCTAAAAACAACAAAAATTCCCCAAAAGAGGTTCAACATACACTCAAAGTGTTTGCTTAAACAAAAAATATCACATTCTATCCGAAAACCCTAAATAACACTATTTATATCATGTCTAAAAAAAAGTTGTGCGAGGCCATTCAAGGTTGGCCAAAGGCCGGCGGCCTAAATATATAAGCAGGCACCAAGGCTAGCGGCTTACTTATATTTGTCGGCGGCCTTGGAACTAATTTGGCCAGCCTTTAATCAAGGTCGGCTTAAGGCTAGCTGAACTTCGCCTTGGGTCTTTCCCGACGCTTATATCCTCCTTTTTTGGACCCCGTACTGCCACCTATAGCTTAAATGACTTGGATTTCTTTGGTGCTCGTATCTTAGCTCTTGGAATTGTATCAACTATATTTGCATCGACCACATTTACCGTAATGACTTTTTTTGCAATATTATTTGCGACAACGATGATTGCAATGATGACGATGACATTTTCAACGACAACATTACATGACGATGACATTTGCAGCATGATATTTATAGTGATGATGTTTGCAGCGATGATGAGACATTTACATAGACAATATTTGTAGTGATGACACTTGTAGCGATGATATTTTAGTGGCCACATTTATGACTGATGATATTTGTAGTGATTGATATTTGTGGCGATAATGTTTGTAGTAATGACGAGGAAATTTGCAACGATGATATTTGTGGTGACAATAGTTGCAGCAACGACATTTGTAGTGATGATATTTAGGGCAACAATGTTTGCCACAATAACGAAGACATTTGCAACAACGATATTTGCGATGACAATAATTATAGCGATGATATTTACGACAATAATGTTTACACACCAACAATGACATTTGTAGTGACAAAACTTTGCCATGAGGACTACATTTACGACAATCATATTTGCAACAACAATGCTTGCAATGATGATGACAACATTGGTAGCAACAACCTTGCTATAATGATGACATTTGCAACAATGATGTTTGCAATGAGAACGTTGACATTTGCAACGACAATATTAGCGATAACAATATTTGTAGTGATGACATTTACAATGATGATATATTCGATGACAATATTTGTGCCAACCACATTTACTACGACGACTGTGTAGAGATGATATTTGTGGTGATGTTATTTGTAGCGACGACAATGACAATTGCAGATATAAACTTTTCTTTAACGATAGCATTTGCAATGATGATATTTGCGGCGATGATGGTTTAGAGCGACGGCGTCAACATTTGCAGTGACAACTTTAGCCATGACGACGACATTTGTAGCAACAATATGTACAGTGACGATATTTGTAGTAATGACCTTTTGTGGCGACGATGTTTGCAGTGACCATGATGGCATTTACAGTGGCAAACTTTACCACAATGATGATATTTGCAAGACGATATCTGTGAGGATGATGTTTATAGTGACTATAAAGACATTTGCAGCAACGATTATTTGTGACCACAGTATTTCCAATGATGATGTTTGCGGTGATGATGTTTAGAACAACGATGAGGACATTTATAGTGACGATATCTATGGCGATAATATTTGCAGTAACGACATTTGTAGCAATGATTTTTGCAGCGACAATGATTGTAATGATGACAACAACATTTGCAGTGACAAACTTTGCCACGACGACAAATTTCAATGACGATATTTATGATAACGATGTTTGCATCGACGACATGGACTTTGCATCAATGATATTTGCGACAATGACATTTGTAGCAATAATAATTGTAGTGATGATGTTTATTGTGACGACGAGGACATTAGCAGCAATGACCTTTGTTGCATTAATACTTGGGGTGATGATTTTTATGGTGATGACAAGGACATTTGCAGTGACAAACGTTGGCAGCAATGATGAGGACATTTTGCTGCAATGATATTTGCAGTGACAATATCTGCAGTATTGACAATTGCAGCGATGATATTTGTGGCAATGATGTTTACAAGAATGATAATGACATCTACAATGATGATATTTAAGGTGGATAGTATTTATAGTGATGGTATTTGCAGCGACAATATATACACTGACCATATTTAAACGATGATGTTTGTTGTGATGGTATTTGCAGTGATAATAATTGCAGCGACAATATTTCAACATTGATATTTGCGGTAATGATGTTTACAATGAGGACAATAGCATTTGCTATGATGATATTTGTTGGCAACGACCTTTGTAGTGATGATATTTACACCAACCACATTTGCAGTGACTACATTAGCAGCAATAATATTTGCGGCGATGATGTTTGTAGCAACGATAGCGACACTTGCAGTAATGATATTTATGGTGACAAAATGTAATATACGTTATATTTTTTATATATAAATAAATAAATAGATTATATGTATAAAAATATGATGAATGGCAAGGTCGTAAATGAACATATAGGACAAGGGTAGTTTTCTTCTTTTCCTAACGGGACTATATATATGTGAAAATGACCTAGGGCTCTCCTTTTCTACACAATTTTACAATAGCCGCCTAGAGAGAAAGGGAGAGAGGCCTTCTTCAAGAAAACCTAGAGTAATCCAAGGAAGTAGCACAGCGAAGAAAAAGTAATGATTTTCCTTTTATAACCTAGATATATTAAAACAGTGGAATTAAAGATCATGGATTTAATTGGGTTGTTTATAGGAGTTGAGTTTAAAGGTGGATTGAAAGAGCACAAGAGTGGTTGAATTTGGAGTTTCAAGAAAAATTTGAGTAAGTAAGAATTCTAATTTGTATTTTTGAAGTCACTTAAGCTTAGGATTAGGAAAATGAGAAGATTGGATGAATTAGTGTAGGAAAAAAATAGGGTTGTAAATGACATATTGAGGGATACATGACCATTCACATGGTTATGTTGCTCTCATGTTAATTTACCTAGGATATCCGAGAGATAAATGGGGGTTTCGAACGTGTTGAATTACAAAGTGTCCCGAAAGATAGACAACCATTCAACACGGTCGTGTTCTCTCCATGTTAAAATGAGAAGAACACAGCTTCCCAACACAGTGTGTTTCGATTGTTATTGAGTCCAAAAGTCATGCCGAGAGATACATGGCTTCCCAACACGGTCATGTTTCGACTGTGTTGAATTAAGAGAAACACGCCTCCTATATGGCCGTGTTCCAACCTTATTGAAGCTTAAATCTCACCGAGAGATACACGACCCCTAACACAGTCGTGTATTAGCCTGCGTTTAATAAACACGACCTCCAACGTAGCTGTGTTAAGTGATGAACATTATTATTATATATCAAATTATCTTCTTAATTAACTAAGTTCCACATAACTAAAACAATTAGTGAAACCTTAGATGACTTAATAGAATAAGAGGAATTAGGAGAGTTATATTATGATGGATTAGTACTAAGATTAATGTGTTGATTATACAGATATCAACTTAGCTTAAGTTTGGGACAATAAGTAAGTAAGGTTAAGATTTTAAGTACGTGTTTACTTTGTTTGTTGTATGTGAATGTTAAGAATGCTATATAATGAGTTGTATGTGAAATAATGAAATGCTGAGACATAATGTGAATTAAGTGGTATCATGAAGTAATACCATGTTATTGGTTGAATGAGATATGTTGCTTGTGCTTGGCTTAGCCTAGGGGCCCGTAGTGGCAGATTCCTTAGGGGGCACCTCGATGATCGGTATGCCACATTGTCCATAGTGGAGCTGTGCATCCAAATGATCTGAGGTAGATTAGGGTTAGACAGGGCCTGCAGTGGCATTTCCCGCTAAGGTTAGATGGGGCCCGCAGAGGCAGTGATCGAACAAAGATTAGGTTGAAAACTCTTAGAGTCAAGTAATGGTAAAAAAGGTGCAAGATTCAATCAACAGAAGGTAAGGTATAATCATTAGATGATGTGCCTAAAACCAAGATTAAGCACATATAAAAGACTTAAGAAAAACAATCTCAAGTCAAGGCAAAAACCGGATCCACAAGGCTAAATCACGTGAAACCCTAATGAAGATATGATGAAATCCAAATGTCCAATGATATAATTAATAATACCACAATGATAATATCATCTAACAACACTCTAATCTCTTATAATCCATGCAAATAATCCACAAATTCAAAGCAAAACCTCAATTATAAGAATTCCTTTCCAATAGAGAAGAACACGTTTTCAAGTGTAATCTTCAATGATGATCCGAATCAAATTGATAAATACTTCAAATAAACACAAGAAATTCGTGAATAACAATATGTATTTCTGACCAAGAACTATCTCAATTCAACCCTAGATATGACACACTAGAGAAAAAAGAAATCATAAGAAAATGAAATTGATATAACTCGCAATTTCAAGATGTTGCACTCGCCACAATTTTCAACTCTTAGGATTGAAATTGATAAGAGTTTGGAACCAAGGTATGAACCTTAATTCTCACGTGAAATGTAGTGTTTAATCTGCAAAATCATAAGCTCCTCAAACCCTCTCTTAAGCAAGTATTTATACTTGCTTTCTTAAGGTTAAAAAGTGCTCAAAATTACAAGTTTGCCACTTTTAAGGTGGCTAACCCTAAATGAAAATTACAAAGAAATAAAAGTTCCCAAAACCAAAAATAGTTCAATAAACAATTACAAGATACAAAATAACATAAGTCTTCATGATCCAATGCCTCGGAATAGAGAACATCACAGCGGGTCTTTGATTGTTATCCTGAAAAATGTTTTGTGTCCAACTGAAGTTGTAGGACATTTTGGATCCCATGGAGAATTATAATTGTACCTGTAAGATTATTCTCAAAATTTTATTCAGAAATAAAGACATAAGGTAAAATATGAACAATTTGGATCAACATCCAAATTGGGTTCTGAAAAGGTTGAAGGTGCCGAAAATGTTCCCATCATCTCCTCGGGCTTTTGAAAGATTTGCCCTCAAATCTAGAGGGTCTTTTCTTGGACTGAAACCCGATGCTTGGAATGGCTTGTTGGCTGAAAATCTGGAAGAACTATATATGCTTCTGACTAATTTCTGGAAAGAATGAACCTTGGATGGAGATAACGGAGTCAATAAAAATCTAAATACCATCCTTCTGAAACATGTAAGTGTTTCTGAACCATCATGTAACACCTTTCTATCAAATAGCCATGGTCGACCCAGTTAGTAAATGAAAGGCATACATAGGAAGCAATCAAATAATCTCATCACTAATCTGATCTCCTAACTGATTCGTACCATTGCTCACTGTGTAACATGCGAACTACCTCGGTTGTCCAACCAATGCACTTTATACAGGTTAGGATGAGAGATAGTGGTTAATTGTAAGCTCTATACCAATGCAGTAGATATGACATTAGTACAACTACACTATCAATGAAAAGCATACATAGGTTACCTCGAATCTGACAAGGTGTGTGGAATAGATTCTCCCTCTGTATGTCCTGGTATGTGGAGAAATAGTTTATATCCGGTGTAACACATTAATGGGTGAGTATTTTCCTCCTTTTTATCCCTATGTGTTTCAGCATGTTCATCATCATAATACTCTGTAAGGCTAAGGATAAATCTGTAGGCTCGATAGTCTCTTTCTCATTACCCTCCATGATGGTCATCACCCTTTTATTGGGACATTGCGTAGCTATATGTCCAAATCCCATGCATTTGAAACATTTAATCTGGCGCATCTTCCCACTGGTTGACCCTTGTACCAACTACCCCAAATTAGATCCAACTACCTCTTTGCCTTTCCCAGAAACATTTTTTCTCCTTTTCTGTAGTAGGGATAATTTCGTATACAACCCTAAAATGCTCACCTGCTCCCTTTGACCCATCCAACTGACCAACAACCCCCATGGGCTTTGAATTAGTGCTGGACCTGCTCTTAGTAACTTAGAATGAATAGAATTGCCTCTATCTTCCACTTTCAAGGCTAATGTATAGCCTCATCAAGTGTACTATATCTTTGAAGCTCAACGACATAAGTTATCTCATACTTCAATCTAGATACAAAACGTGCTAGGGTTTGTTCAGGAGGTTCAACTGATCCACATCTGATCACTAGTGTCTCAAACTCCTGTACATAGTCATCACTATTTTACCCCCCTGTCTCAGTGTTTGGAGACGCATAAATAACTCATGCCTATAGTGTTTTGGTACAAAACCTATTCCTCAAAACTCGTTTCTATGTCTCTCTAAGTGTGTATTTCGGTCTCTCCATCCTTCGCCTACTGATTACCATATTTCTTCACCATAAAGCGGCATAACCTGTGAACTCTACAGCTGCAAGGCATACCTGGAGTCTTCATCATCTCATAAACACTTGGAAAGACCCTCAACTTGGTCTTCCTAGTCTAGGTAGTCATCGGCGGAACCCTACCATCAAATGAAGGCATCTGTAGCTTTGTACACTCCAGTCCTCGAGGTGGTCTAAATTCCCTGTCTGGGTATGGATTAACCCCAAAATTATCATCTCTGTCTTCCCTAAGAGCATGATAATCTCCTTCTACTCTAGGTGGTGCCTTGAAGGTTTACCACAGGTGGTGGTGGTAATGTCATCCTATCAATTCTTGTTGCCAATGTAGCAACAATTGTGGTAAGGTCCTAAAGTTGCTCATCTAGAGTTCTTCCACTTGTATTTCGACGACCTGGTCTGCCACCTACTTGGCTATTGGCTCATTGCAATGTCCCCATTCACAACTATCATATGACATGTTTATGGATGTGATTTATCTGAAGTACAATGTAATCTCAAATAATTTGTAGCACACTCCCTTCACTTCACCATTTCACAATAACACCATACACACACTATTTACTTAGCACACAAAGCAATGCCAAACATACACACCTTTTCTATACACGATGCATAATAAATTCAACCACCTCAACAATAATATTTCCTACTCTTTTCAATCACGGTGCAACAACTTTTCCCAAATTCCACAAAACATTCACTTCACCAATAACTCCCACGGCAACAACAACAAAATGCAATATCAACAAGTATGCTTCCACTTTCCACGACAAGGATGACAACAAAAAAAATATGCCACTTTCCACAAATGTAATATGAAAATCCACAATAGGCAGACAACTCCAATTTGAATTTCAAACCACTTCACTAATTGCAAGCCTTCCACAATTGGTAAGAAATGATTTTTAAATTCAAATAGCAATCATTAACTCCCACAACTTAATTGCATATGTTTGTATTCAAATAATTCCTTACTAATCAAAACTCAATGCAATCTGCAAATTGTACACCATCAATTCAGAACTACAGAATGGAAATCAAACCAACAAACTAACATCCTCCTCATGCCACAACAAGCCACGGCAAGGATTTTGGTAAGTTTTGCAAGTTCCAAAAGTTGTTAAATTAAACAACACTTAATGCTTCTGCCCTTCCACGAAAATTGGTGATCATAAAATGATGCAACAACCTTCCCAAACAACTCTAACAAACAGCAAAATAATCTCCAAAACAAGGAAATTTCACAAACTCAAAACCATAACATATCAATACAATTCGGTTTCCACTAAATCAATCCTAATGGATGATTAACTCCACGAAATCAAATGAAACCAACTCCTTCTCTCAATAAGATCTCTGATACCAAAAAGATGATGTGTCTAAAACCAAGATTAAGCACATATAAAAAGACTTAAGAAAAACAATTCTCAAGTCAAGGCAAAAACCGGATCCACAAGGCTAAATCACGTGAACCTAATGAAGATATGACGAAATCCAAATGTCCAATGATATAATTATAATACCACAATGATAATATCATCTAAAAACACTTAATCTCATATAATCCACGCAAATAATCCACAAATTCAAAGGAAAACCTCAATTATAAGAATTTCCTTTCCAATAGAGAAGAACATGTTTTCAAGTGTATTATCTCAATGATGATCCGAATCAAATTGATAAATACTTCAAATAAACACAAGAATTCGTGAATAAAAATATGTATTTCTGACCAAGAACTATCTCAATTCAACCCTAGATATGACACATAGAGAAGAAAAGAAATCACAACAAAATGAAATTGATATAATTTGCAATTTCAAGATGTTGCACTCGACCACAATTTCAACTCTTGGGATTGAAATTGATAAGAGTTTGGAACCAAGGTATGAACCCTAATTCTCACGTGAAATGTAGTGTTTAATCTGAAAAATCATAAGCTCCTCAAACCCTCTCTTAAGCAAGTATTTATACTTGCTTCTCCTAGGGTTAAAAAGTGCTCAAAATTACAAGTTTGCCACTTTTAGGTGGCTAACCCTAAATGAAAATTACAAAGAAATAAAAGTATCCCAAAACCAAAATAGTTCAATAAACAATTACAAGATACAAAATAACATAAGTCTTCGTGATCCAATGCACTTGGAATAGAGAACAATCGCAACGGGTCTTTGATTATTATCCTGAAAAATGTTTTGTGTGTCCAATTGAAGTTGTAGGGCATTTTGGCATCCCATGGAGAATTATAATTGTACCTGTAAGATTATTCTCAAATTTTATTAGAAATAAAGACATAAGGTAAAATATGAGCAATTTGGATCATCAACCAAATTGGGTTCTAAAAAGGTTGAAGGTGCCGAAATTTTCCCATCATTAGAAGACCAAGTAAATGATCTATAGATCCATAAGAATGAAAAGAGTGGGTAAATTAGGGGATAACTACTATGCTATATTAATCTAAATACTTTAAGTAATAGTATTCTATCAAATATCCCTGTTTCATACGTATATGTGTTTGATTGAATTTTAAGTACACATAGATGTATACTGCCACTTACTCCCTTATAAATTTTAACATCGGAATCATTATACTATCTTAATTTATACAAAATGCCTTTAGGAAGAAATATTAGGCATGGTTCATCTAGTGCTGGGCAGGGTGGAGATGCCTTAGAGGATAGGAACCCTTAAAGACCACCTTAGCAGGAAACCCCAGAGCAAGCTAATGTCACTACTGCTTAGCTACTAGAGACTGTAAATGCTCTAGTGGGAATGTTGGCACAACAACAATAGTAGGTTGTGAGACCTGTCAGGCCTGTAGAGGAACCTTGTAGGCTAGACAAATTCGTAAGACTAGCTAAGGAGTTCTACCTAAAGGTTGATTGATAGGAAATTTTTCCGGCACCATATATGCTTTCAAACTCGATTTGGATGATGTTCCAAATCGCTCATATTTTACTTCATTTATTTTTATCTAATAAGTATTTGAGAAATAATCTTACAGGTATAATAATATTTCTCCATGGGATGCCAACATGTCTTACATTAGTTGATGGCCACAGGATATCATTAGATTTGCATTCAAAAGCCCGCTGCGATTTTTTCTACTTCGAAGAATTAGGTCATGAAGATTTATAAAATTTGTACTTTGTAATTGTTTTATGGACTATTTTATGTTGTATTTTCTTTTGGGGACACTTTCATTTTGTTTGTAATTCTCATTAGGACCGGCACCCTAAAGTGGCATAGTTGTAATTTTGTTGTATTTCTAACCCTAAAGGGAGCAAGTATAAATACTTGCTTAAGTAGGGTTTTTGGGTGGCCAATTTTTAGAACAAACACTTCACTTTCACATGAGAGAACTTAGGGTTTCTTAGTTTAATTTCCTTTATCAATTTCAATATCAAGAGTTGAGATTGTGGCGAGTGCAACACTTGAAATTGTGAGTTTATCAATTTCAAATTGTTGTGTTTTCTTTTCTTCTCTAGTGTGTAATAGCTAGGGTTGAATTGGAACATTTCTTGGTCAGATTTGATTCATTATTGTTAAATTAGTGTGCTTAAATGAGTTCCTTTTATACTTGATTTCTATTCCTTATTTACTTGTTGTTGAACCGTGAAAAGCATTTGTTGTGGAAAGGGGATCATGGTTGTGCTTTGCTAAATATTCTTGAAGTTCACTTGATATTTCAAGTTGGATTAGTGTGTATTGAGGGATTTGATTCATTGTGGTGGATTTTGTTCATTATTTATTGATTTTGGATCTCATTGCCCCATTAGGAATCTGGCAAATTCCTAACATTGTTGATTGTATTTAGGGTTGGCTTTTGTTCCATTTGATTGTGCTTAATCCCTTTTAGGCACATCATAATTTGGTATCAGAAGCTATTTCATACTTGGAATTAAGATTGATCATGCCATTGTTTGAATAATTGGTTATAGATCTTGAGAATTGACACCATTGTTCATGTGATTGGAAGCTAGTTTGATTAACATTGTCTAATTGTCTTTCAAATTGGTTTTGTATGTGCTTAATCTTGGTTTTAGGCACATCATTAATGATCCAATAAAGTTGAATATTCGATAATTGAGACTGAGAGGACCTTTAAAGCCTTCATGGTCCTAGAAGATAGAAAAGTGAGATATGTTGCTTATATGCTGAAGGGAGTAGTTGTAGATTGGTGGACTAGTATGTCCAGATTAACAGGAGCTCTTGACCAATGGCAAAGGTTTTAAGGAACTCTTTTATGAGAAGTACTTCCGCAGCAACATTAGGGATAAAATGGAGGCAAAATTATTATAAACTATCAACAGGGCAGTAAATTTGTTAAGGCATAAAAGCAAAGCTAAACCGTTTGAGCAAATTCTTGCCAGAGGTGATGAGAGGAGATGATGCTTCCCGAGCTAGAAGATTTTGAGGTGATTAGAGCCTACTTTACAACATAAAGTCGGGGCTTTTCAAATAACTACTTCTGTAGGAGTAGTTGACAAAGCAAAATACTTGGAGTAGAGTAAAAAAGAACAGAGGAACAACTATCCTACTGATCAGGATCGGTTCTAAGATAAAGGGAAGAGGCCAATTGTATATCCAGCCAAACCTATGGCTTATGCGCCTAGACCTCTTCAAACTAGGTCTGCACCTCTAGCACTACCTCCCCCACCACAGGTAGGTCAAGGTGTGAGATGTCCTAAATGTTTAGGATCGCGTGATTTGCAACAATGTAATTGGCCAAAAGGGGCATGCTTCTCCTATGGCAAAAACGGGACATACCAGTAGGATTTGTATTGAAAGGACCTTCCCCCAAACTTTCTACTACACTTGTAAGTAGAGAGGACACAAATCATTTGAGTGTGGTGCTCAACAACCCAAGCAACTGTAACTCCATAAGCCCTACAACCTATAAGGACTGTGCCTAGAGGACCACTAGGACAAACGGTACATGGTAGGGTGTTCGCATTAGAACAGTAGTAGCAACAATAGGATGCCTATGATCAAGATACCATAGCAGGCACACTGCTCATAAGCTCAAACACATGCCTAAGTACTATTTGACATGGGTGCAACGCATTCTTGTATATCACCTGTATTTTTTAATGTATGTGGATTAAAACTTGTTGTATTGGAGAATGCTATGATTGTAAATACTCCATTTGGAGTAGGGGGAAATTAGATCAAAGATGTAGAGATTGTAATACATGGCAAGAAAATGCCAACTAAATTGTTTGTATTAGAGATGATAGAGTTTGATCTAATTTTAGGGGTGAATTGATTGTATAAGTATCATGCCACTATAGATTGTCACAATTTAGTGGTTAAGTTTGATTTTCCTGATGAGGAGCAATTGTATATAAGTTAGATCCACAGAGGCCAACAACTCTTCCAACATACGAGTTGTGGAATAAAGGAAGATTGTCAACTTTATCAGTGGAGACAGGATAGGTTAAGGAAGTGAGAACCGTGCAAGTAGTGAATGAGTATACAAATATTTTTCCCGAAATTTTCCGGGTTTACCACCATCTAGAGAGATAAAGTTATGTATTGATCTTGTATTGGGAACGACACCCACATCTAAAGCACCATATAGGATGGCACCTACGGAACTATCTGAAACTGAAGACTCAACTTCAAGAGCTTCAAGTTAGAGGGTTAATTGGACCAAGTGTCTCACCATGGGGTGCTCTAATGCTATTTGTTAAGAAGAAGGATGGGAGTATATAAGGTTGTGTATAGATTATAGGGAGCTAAACCAAGTCACAATCAAGAACAAATACCATCTCCCTAGGATTGATGATCATTTGATTAATTACAAGGATCTTAAGTCTTCTCCAAAATCAACTTTAGATCAGGGTACCATCGGTTAAGAATTAAGGAGGAAGACATACAAGAAAAATGCTTTCAGGACTCGGTATGGGCATTAAAAGTTTCAGGTGACATTTTTAGTGATGATATTTGCGGTGACAATAATAGTAGCGATGACATTTCCAGTGATGATATTTGCAGTGAAAATGTTCACAATGATGGCGATGATATTTGTAGCGGCAAACTTTACCACGACGCAACATTTGTAGTAATGACATTTGTGGCAGCAATGTTGGCAGCTACAACAATGGGATTTAAAGTGACAAATTTAGTGGCAATAGTAATTGCAACAACGACAATTGTAGCGATGATTATTTGCGGTAACAATAATAATTGCAATTACAAAATTTTCCACAAAGACGACATTTGTAGCGATGATATTTATAGTAATGATGTTTGTAGAGATAACGACGACATTTATAGCGATGATATTTTTGGCAACAATTATTATAGTGATAGGATTTACAGCAATGATATTTATGGTAGCGATGTTTGCAGCAATGACGATGACATTTGCAGTTGTGATATATGCGGTAGAAATAATTGTAGCGACAATATTTACATAACGATAACTTGCAGTAATGACAACATTTGCAGCAATGATATTTGTAGAAATGATGTTCACAGCGATGATGATGATACTCGTTACAACAAAACTTTACCATGATGATGACCTTTACAGCGATCATATTTGTGGCGACGATGTTTGAAGTGACGACGATGACATTTATGGCAACATTTTTGCAACAATAATAATTACAGCGAAGTCATTTGCAGTAATGATATATGTGCTAAGATGTTTGCTACAATGACGAAAACATTTGTAGTGACAAACTTTACTAAGATGAAGACATTTGCAGCGATAATATTTTGTGGTTGATGATGTTTGTTGCAACAACGACAAGCATTCGCTATAATGATATTTGTGACGACAATATTTATAGCAACAATATTTGAGGCAATAATGTTTGCTATATTGATGATATTTGTGTGTGATAACAATTATAGTGACAGCATTTTGAGCAATGATGTTTACGGTCAATCTTCGCAACAATGACAACAACATTTGCAGCTTCCCACATTGACAACATTTGTAGTGATGATATTTGTGGCATATGATGTTTGTAGCGATGACGACGACATTTGTAGTTACAATAAATTGCAGTAACACATTTACACTAATTTTACTTGCGGTAATGATGTTTGCACTAATGATATAGCATTTGTAATGACAAACTTTGCTATGACAACAACATATGCAGCAATGATATTGCGATGGTGATGTTTGCAATGACGACGACGGCATTTTCTATGACTATATTTGTGATGACAATAATTACAACGATGACATTTATAGTGATATATTTGCCGCGACGATGTATACAACGACGGCGATGAGTTTTGCAATGACAAAAATTGCCATGATGACGACATTTACAGTGTGATATTTGCGGCGACGATGCTTACAGCAATGATGATAATAGCAGCGATGACAATTGTGGCGATGATGTTTAAAGCAACAACAATGGCATTTGCAGTAGCAAACTTTGCCACGATGATGACATTTGCACAATAATATTTGCGATGACAATGGTTTACAGCAAGGACGATGGCAATTTTTGCAATAATTTTACATCGATGATGTTTGCAGATGACAACAATGACATTTGTGGCAACAATATTTGCAGCAATGATATTTGTGGCGACAATAATTACAACGACGAGATTTGTAGAAGTGATATTAGCTACAACGATGTTTACAACAATGATGATGACATTTACAGCAACAGACTTTGTCTTGATGAGATATTTGCAAAGATAATATTTGCGGTGATGATGTTTACAGCAACAAGGATGACATTGTAGTGATGATATTTGCGCGACAAATTTGTAGCGATAATATTTGTGGCAACCACATTTGCAACAATGATATTTTTGTGACAATAATGGCAACGATGACATTTGTAGCAATGATATTTCTAGGGACGATGTTTACAACAAAACGATGACATTTGTAGCAACTATATTTATAGTGATAATGTTTTTAGTGGCGATGAAGACATTTGCAGCGATTACATTTGTAGCGTTAATAATTGCGGTGACGATATTTGCAACAATGACAAAGACATTTGTAGTGGACAATATTTACAGCAAAAATAATTGCAGCGATGATATTTGCAGTAATGATGTTTATAGCGACAACGATGACATTTGTAGCGATGATATTTGTGGTGACAATGCTATAGTGGCAATGTTGACTTTAGCAGCGAATAACCTTTGCTACGACAACTACATTTGCAACAATGACATTTGCAGCAATGATGTTTGTAGTGATGATTAATTGCATTTGCTAGCAATGATATTTGTAGCGAAATTAATTGTAGTGATGACATTTGCAACAACGATGTTTGCAATGATGATATTTCTTGCGATGATGTTTGTGTTCATGACTTCGACATTAGTAGAGACAACATTTGCTGCAACGATAACATTTGTAGCAATGATGTTTGTAACGATGATGATACATTTGCAGTGACAACTTTGCTACGATGACACTTTTGCAACGATGATATTTGCGGCAACAATGTTTAGGCAACAACAAAGACATTTGCAGCAACAATAATTCCATTAACAACATTTGTAGCAACAATATTTGTGACAACAGGACAACATTTGTAGTGACAAACTTTGCCACAATGATGACATTTGCAATGATGATATTTGTGGCAATGATGTTTGTATTGACGACATCAATATTTGTAGTGACATCCATTGGCATGACAATGACATTTGCAACAATGGTATTTGCAGTAACGATGCGTACAATGAGACGACAGCAACAAACTTTGCCACAACGACAACATTTATAATGATGATATTGCGGCATGATGTTTGCAGTGATGATAAAGACATTTGTAGTGACAATATTTAAGTCAACATATCTAGGGGCGATGACATTTGTAGCGATAAATTTGTTGCAATGACATTTGCAATGATGATAGTTATGGCACAATGTTTTGCAGCAACGACGAAGACATTTTGCAACATAAAATATTTAGGGCGATAATAATTGTAGCAACACATTTGTTGCAATGAAATTTGCAGCAATGATGATTGGAAGGACAATGATGACATTTGCAGTGACAAACTTTGCCATGATAACAACATTTGTAGCCATGATATTTGGTAGTAATGATGTTTGTTTTTGATAACGTCAACTTTATAGTGATAACCTTTACTGACAAAGAATTTTGCAACAATGATGAGAGCATGATAGGAGCCAAGCCAGAAGATGGAATGTGGATTCCTCTTGAAGTCCCACCTGGACCGATTCACAAAAAACTCGAGCAAATGATTCAAGGAAGCACTTAAGGGTTGATAAAGGATGTCTACGAAGCCGGAAAGGTTTGGGAGCAATCATGAATTTGGAAAGGATTGGAACAACCATGGGAATGCCCTTGCTCTTTTACAATCATAACGGATACGAGTTGAAGAGGGCGTGTCTTTACAAAGCACGGTCGTGTAGGAGTTTGGAGGTTACACAAATCATACACGGTCGTATACACGGTTCAAAAGGCACGGCCGTGTATGGTGTCAAGAATTTCCCCGAAAGATACACGACTAGAAATACCAACGGCGTGTATATAACCAATGTCGGCTCCAAGCCCGCCGGCCTTCATTCCAACGCCGCCGGCCTTTAAGTCATTGTTTGTTTTTTTATGCAACTTAAAGATGTTATGTCGTTTTGGGCCTTTATTGTTACGAATTGTAAACCCTAATATAAAGACCTAGGATTTAGAACATGGGGTATAGAACATACAAGTTTGAAAACACTTTTGAGAGAATTCCTCTCTGGTTCTTTAAAGAACTACTTATAACTTATCGGATTTTTTTTCGTGGCATTAAACCCGACTTATCAATCGGTCTTTCATCCCGATTGTTCGTCTACATAATATACGAAGGTTCTTGTCTCACTTTAGGCAATAGGTGGCGGTTTCCACTCGATTGTTTAGCATCTTGGGTAGCAATTCCGAACGTTTTGGTATTGGGTTTCGTCACACGTTGGTGTGGTTTTGTATCAGTTTTTGGTATCAGAGCCTAGGTTTGTTAAAACATCAGTTCGGTTTGAGGAAGGTAACATCAAAACCCTAACTCCAATCTTTCATATAAATTTGTTCGTATTCAATTTATAGTGTTAATTTTCTATTGAAAGTATAGTACCTACTATTCAATTTTGTTACAAAAAAAAAAAACGTGATTAAGAGCAACAAACAAAGGCAACAAAAAAAAAAATCTGAAAGGAAAAGAGAAATTTCGAGCCCTAGAGTTGTATTCTCTAGTTGAATTCTACGAAGGGAATTAGTATAGTTTGGGTTAGTTCAAGAGAATTGAAAAAAGGAATTGTGATATCATTATTGCTTGTGAGAATACGAGTTACTGTGTGATATCATAAATTGGGCGAAACACATAAGGGAGTGTATCGTGAGGCTTAATCATATATATATTTGTGTTCGTGCTAACCTTTTTTCTACAGGAACATGTCGGGGCAACATTTTCCTAAAAGTGAGAGGGGAGGTTTGATGCTAGGTTAGTGATTGAGGCGTTGAGGGTGAGAAAAAATGAGGATGTTTCCAGAGGGCATGGAACAAATCCATGAGACGGTGGAACAAAGACTAGAGCAATCTAAAAACGTCTTCCAAGGGCGTAAGGGGGAGAGTTATCTAGGAGAGTGCAATGGGGTGGGATGAAATGTCTATAATGAATTTGATGAATCTTCTATCGGGAGTTATAGAGGTTATAGTGGTAGGATAGAGGAACTAGGGATTGGGAAGATAAAAGAGATAGGAATAGAGAGGATAATCAATTGGGTGTATAAGATAAAGATTCCCCCTTTCCAAGGGAAGAATGATCCCGAGGCGTACTTAAGTGGGAGAAAAAGGTAGAGATGGTGTTTTGATTGTCACAACTATAGTGGGGAAAGAAAGTGAAACTTGCTACCATTGAATTTTCGAATTATGCCATGTGTGGTGGGATCAACTAATGTTAAATCGAAAAAGGGGAATGGCAAACCACCTATTAAGTCGTGGAAGAGATGAGAGGGTGATGAAGAAGCGGTTTGTGCCTACATATTACTATCGTGAATTACACAACAAATTGCAAATCTTAGGCAGGGAAGCCGAATTGTGGATGAGTTTTTGAAGGAGATGGAAGTTCTATGATTAGGGCGAATGTAGAGGGAGGATAGAGAGGCTACCATGGCTAGGTTTCTTACTGGATTGAATAGGAGAAATTCAAAATGTCGTGGAATTGAAACATTATGAAGAATTGGAAGATATGGTTAAATAGGGCAAAAAGGTTGAGAACCCCCCCACGGGAAGGAAAGGTAAAAAAACTGAAAGGGTTTTCAGTAGGGTGTTTGGTTCATCCGCCCTTGGAAGACAAACCCAAAAGGAAGAAGGAAGAAAAAACCCTTTTAACCTACCAAAACCAAAAGGAGAGTAGAGGCAAGTGGGTTTTCCTTATTTCCTAGAAAACCAAAAAAAAATTTTGATTCTTTCAACTCCTAAAAATCGTGCCCATTAGATTTTTTTTAAAACCCAAAGGGTAGAGGCCATTTTGGGGTTTAGTCAATGTCCGAATGGGCCCAGTTTTGATTTTTTGCGTGATGATGGTGGTATGAACGAGGGGGATAGTGAAGAGGTTGATTTTGCCTCCATTAGAGACGCAAAGGATGTTTTGGGGAGCCTGCAGAAAGGGAAATTTTAGGGGCATTAGTGAAGAGAGCTTTAAAATGGCAGGTAAAGGGAAAAGAAGAGGGGGTGCAAGAGAGAATACCCTTTCAAAACTAAAGTTATCTAGGTGATCATATTTGCATTTTTTTCATTGAGGGAGGAATTTTTCACAAAATGGGGGTGAAAAAATTTTATTGTCGAGAGGCTGGGACCAAGAAAAAACAAAAAAAAACCCCCAAAAAAAAAAAAAAGTCCCCCTATAAAAATTTCAGTGGTTGAATGTTTGTGGCGAGACAAAGGGAGTAAGCAAGCTTTGTTTTTTTTTTTTCGAAAAAATCGGTAGGTATGAGGTTTAGGTGTTATGTGATGTAGGGGGCCAATGAAAAGCGAACCCTGTTTTTTTGGGGGGGGCCAGGGGAAAAATTTTTTGGAAAAAAGGTTTGAAAATAAAATCCCTTTTTAAAAAAAAAATACCCCCGTTAAAAACCCCAAAAAAAGTTTAAAACCAAACCCCCAAACCCCCCCCAAACCCCAGGTGAAAGAAAAACAGTTGCTTTTTCAACATTCTTTTGCAAAATTTAAAAAGGTGAGTGAGAAATAAAGGGAGTTTTTAGAGAGGAAAAGAAAAAGAGAAAAAAAAAGGGAAACCCAAAAAAAGGTTATATCAAAAGGAAAAAGAGAGGAAGGCTGGAAAGATTTGTGAAGACCAATTTTGAAGGGGGATAAAACTTTGGTGGTGAGTAAAAAGGGGAAGTGAAACCCCTTTAAAAAAGGAAAGAGTT